>JAQIXG010002747.1:0-16753 GCA_034700105.1 Oconnorella tubifera
GGGGTGTGAGATTATAATTGGAATAAGACTATTAAGTGTATTTTTTTGTGTAGGTGTATCTTGTATCTATATTTATATATCTAGTTTTGTATATATATATATTTATATCTAGATTTTTATTTCTAGCTAATTTACTATAATATAATACATTAAGATCTCTGTTAAAATTCTCAGGAATTTTCTATTTGTTTTCTTTACACTGTTGAATGTTTGTTTGTATTTTTAATTGATATGTGTGTGAATTAAATGAAATCATATTTGACTTGAAAATCTTTTCAGCTCTATTATTTAGCTCTATATTTCTTCATTTATTATATTCAATAAATCTAGACCTACTGATTGACTGTAGACTTTTTTGCTTATTGACTTAAATATTAGAATAGTTATAAGCTTTTTCTTTCTCTTTCTGGTTCTATACCTTTTTCTTTTTATTCACTGTACATTGGGAACACTTTTTTCTCTTCTTTAACTTTCTCTCTCTCTCTCTCTCTCTTTCTCTCTCTCTCTGTCTCTCGCTCTCGCTCTCTCTCTCTCTCTCTCTCTCTCGCTCTCTCTCTCTCTCTTTCTCTTACTCTCTATCTTTCTCTCATTGTTTGTGGAATGCAGGTCTGACATAATAAGACCTCGTCGGTTGAACGCTTATGCAAGAACTTATTTGTATGTGTTGATGTATGTCTTGAAGTATGTCTTGATATATGTATTGATATATATCTTGAAGGAAGATCTTGTTGTTTGATTGTCTGTACGTAATGAAATTTACCTCAAACAACATTTATTTGACTTCATTTTCAAAGATATTGCAAATTATTGCAATATTTTTAGAAATAAACGTCAGTTGAAGCTTTGCATATTCTTTCTCTATTTGCATATTCTTTCTCTATAGATCATGCGCTGGTTAAGTACAAAAATGATTGGATCTGCAAGCGTAGTTTATGTGAAGTTACTTAAATTCAATCATTATTTATTTTCTAGGAATCTATCTACCGGTTAAATCAGTTCAGAATAAGTACACTTCAGTTTCAAACTCTTAATCTGTGTTTGAAACCAGAGTGTTTTGAACTGGTTTCAAACGCTACCTTTTCCATGTTTTGAAACTGTTAGGATTAGGGTTAGGATTAGAGTTAGGGTAATGTAATACGTGCGGGATGGTTTTGAACCTAGGTTTAAAATCAGCGAATATTTTGAAAGTGTTCTAACCTGGTTCTAACTACTTATATCGGTTTCGGAACAGTTGCAAGTTTACTATTGATTCATTTTAATTTGAACACAAAGTAATTGTTATGAGTATATTACAAGGCCTTCCATATACTACTCTCTGTGTACACGGTGTGTTTTCATCTTATAAAGTTTTCAGTAGAACTTCTATAGAATTATTGTGATCTGGTGAAATATGAAAGATTTACTACAAGTCATGACTCTATGAACAGAAAAGGATATCATAAACAAGCAAGTGTTAGATCCTCTCTCTCTTTAGACTTACTTACTCTCTGTAGAGTTTTTATAGGTTTTGTGTAAGATAGCTAATCGTGGTTTTTAGACATGAATTGTAGTTTTTAGCTACGACTTATATAGTCATAGCTAAACTACTATTAACTATTATAGGCATGGCTAAAATTACTAGTTATTTATGAACTACTATTATAGTCATGGCTAAGTTATTGTAGTTAGCTATGATTTATCGTCATGGATAACTACAGTCGTTTTATCATTGACTATATAGATCCTATAGTCAATGCTAAAACTACTATATAGTTATCTATGAAATGTAGTCATCGCTAACTATAGTAGTTTTAGCATTGACTATGAACTTTTTTGTGGGGGCACCGAATAGAAAAACTGGCTGTGGGGCCCGTGGTGAGATAGCTACGCCAGTGATGAATTATAAATATAATATAATCAATTATAAGATAATTTTTTGTCAATGCTGAAAGTATACTGCAGTTAGCTATGAACTATGATGTAGGAGTTAATTTTTAAACTGTCAGTATAATGCATCAGTTTTCAAATTTCCTTTAGCGTGTCAGATAATATCTATTTAACCTCGCTTACAGTTGACAGTAAACAGAAAGTATCTGTGTATATATTTTGACATATAAAGTATACTATTCATACTGCAAATAATACTGTATATATTTTACATTGTCTCATACAGTATACAATATACAGAACTTTATAGATACCAGATAATGATAGAACTATTGCCTTTTATTCTGAAATAAACTTTAGATTGTAATTATTATTGGGACAATTATTTATTGATTTGTTGAATGTTATTTCTGTATGGCCTGTGTCAACAGCCGATGGCTGTGTTGCAATGTAGCTATGATAACCTTAGGTATGAAATAGATCATAAAATACACAATATGTTATGGGTATAATTACAGTACCACTCTATCATAATATTATGTAGCGTAACCCATCAAAACGGCCCCGACAAAACGGTCTCGACAAAACGGCCCGATTGTTAATTCTTAGGGTTAGGGTTGAGATTAGGATTTGGGTTAAGGCTACGATTGAAGCTTGGGTTAGTGCTAGGGTTAGGGTTAAGTTTAGGCTTAGTGAACGTTATGGCTATTAAATGAATTGAGAAGGCCGTTTTGTCGGGTTAATGTATTTGGGGCCGTTTTGTCAGGGCTTCGTTATATATCATTCAAATTTGAATTATTTATATATAATATTGTGTATAAAATCATATAATTTAATTTTGCCACTGGTCCATAACTTTAAGGCTAAACTGATGCAATGCTTGCTTATGATCAGATGTTTATATAAAACATTTAATCATCATAATTATCATCATTTTCTACTGTCATCATTATTATCATCACTCGGCTATGTTTTTTTGGAACAATCAGCTTGCAGTTGCACATCAATAATTTTTTACTCTTCAGCTTTGTAAACATTGCAATCGATAGACTGTCAGCATCCTCTGATGGTAATTACATTGTAATTGTGGAGACCGTTTTACTGTTGTGAGGCTATTTTTTGTATCTTGTGAGGAGGACACTCTATTATTGGGATACATATTAGAGTTGTTATGTTGCGCATTTGTTATATTGCGCATTTGTTATGTTGCGCATTTGTTATGTTGCGCATTTGTTATGTTGCGCATTTGTTATGTTGCGCATTTGTTATGTTGTGCATTTTTTTGTGATGGATAATATCATTAATTGAGGCTTTAAAATCTCTATAATTCACGATATAATAAAAAACATTTTGCGTTGTATATTGTATTGTATACAATATAGAGAAATTATTTGAACGAAAAAAACATAGGATTTCAGTGTAAATGAAACCAATTATTAAATCAAATATTATTATTATATATTAACGAAAATAATATTAGCATTATATTAACTTAGATAGGTTCCTTGGAAATGTATAGTTCATATAAGTAATTGGTTTAATTATAAAAGATATTAATAAAGTGAATTCTTTGAGTATTGTTATGGGTATTAGGATATAGGATCTTAATTATATATTTAATTAGGATTTAATCTAACTGGCGTAATTGTTTTAAATGTTGATTCACTGCACAATTTTATTACACTGCTAAAACTTAATTACTGTTTACAATATTATTCATGTAATGGTAATTTGACAATATTGTAAGACATAATTTTTTAATTAGATAAGTGCTTTGTATAAATAAACTACGCGTTAATTAAATGAAACTGCTTGCTATTTTTAGAAACAATAATATATATTTATAATATATGTATAATATATTATTATATTGTAGCAATTTATCATGTCTATTAAATTTTTTTATTTTCAGATTCGTTGTCTTCCTACAACATTTTGATACCTATAACTGTCCATTATACTTTAGACCATGGCTCAGAATAAAGTCTCAACATCCCAGAAATCTGGAAAAAATAAGTTGAAGATCGGACTCTCAGACACAAGGCAACAAATCGCTCCTCTCTCAGTCAGGAACAGTCAGGAGAATAATGTTAAGCGAAAAAGTGATGCCGATAGAAATGCGAAATACTCTAATAGCGGGCCATCGAATACACAGTTGGGTTTAGTAGAAAGTATGCATAGCGAGATAATTAAGAGTAATATTGTTGAAAATACGAACAGCGATTGCTTGATTGTTGTATCTGGTACACAGAGTGTTTCGAGTAAAACGGTTGCAAGCGGCGATGGTGCTGTAAAAGGAAACACAAATTCTAGTCCTAAGAATATTACAGCTGCAGAGCCACACAATGCTGCGAAAATGAGTAAAACAAAACAGAGCAGACTTCCCGCTCCGGTAAAAAATTCAATGAAATCTTTGCTTTCTGATAAAAAAGACACAACTCCACATTTAGCCAACACAAAAAATGATCAGCGAAAAAGTACCGATTTGAAAGTTAGAGATTCGGGAGAGAAATCGCGTTCTAAATCCCGAGATTCGAGGGATAGCTTGGGGTCAAAGTCTAGAGGATCCTGCGGAAGTACTTGTTCGAGGGATCATGATTCCCCTCGGGTGTCCCCAGCGGGATCAGATGGCTTAGTAGCGAGGATACGTAAAAAGAGTGTGCCTCATTGCAGTGGACAAGTAGTGAAAGTGGTCAAGTCAGGGAGCACACCAGCATCTGCTGATCAAAGGAAACATCCAATTGTGGCAGGTTCGCCAGAATCAATAAAAATAAATGACGGAAAATTTATGAATTTGAGGACTAATTTGATAAATGTGGGAGGTATTGTGAATGTTGCGAGAGATTTTAATTTAGTAAATGTAGATTCCATTAAAAGTAATTCCGGGGTTAATTCAGTGGGAGATGAAATTTCAGTTAAATGTGCCTTAGGAAATGATTCAGGATTAAATAATTCAGATAATTCTCAGGTCGTGTTAATCTCAGTAGATGAAGGGACCAAGCACAGCGAGTTAGAATCTCAGTTAAGATCTCAGGGAAATGAATCTAAGTCTAATATAAGTTCTCATTTAGGTAATAAACTTGAATCTCAAATTGCGGACAGTTGCTTTGTAAATTTTAATGATTCTCAGTCTTTATTGCGAGTAAAAAGTGACAGTAAGCGCTCGGTTGATAAATCTCGTTCTCAATCTGCGTCAAATAAAACTAGAATTAAGCTTCCGGCGAATATTTCAAAAATAAAAAACACTAAAACTTCTCCACCGTGCGATTCAATATCGAATAAAAATTCTGCCAAAAAAGTGGCTAGCAATACTGATGAGAAGAAATCCATTGAAAGTACAAAAAAATTCAGTGAAACTGCGATTGAATCGGATTCTCAGAAACTTTTGACTTGTGTTTCAGGGGTAGAAAAATATTCAACTTCTGATAAATTTTCATCATCCTCAAAGAATTGCGATATAACTAGAGGAAGCTCTGCTAAATCACAAAATGGTTTTCGAATTTCCACAGGAAGTGTTCAGGTCTCTCCTTCGGGATCCACATCGAGTGTGACATCGACGGTCTCGGGCTGTCCTTTAGGATCTACTGTCTCTGGCTGTCCTTTACAATCTACTGTCCATTCTGCTGATATGACAAGTGGCATTATCACAGCATCGCAAGTGCCCGCATCAACATGTACAACCAAATCACGAAAAGAGCCGAACTCCGACTCAGCTCCATCTCGCCTTCCTTTTCCCTTGCAGACTAAAACTGCTGCAGTTAGACCAAACGGTAAAGCATTTATCCCAATAACGAATCACCCAACTACTACATTACAACTTAAGACTGATAAAACTTCAACGAAATCTAATCGTAGTCCTCCTAGTAATTCAAATTCTTTTCTAAATCAGCGTAGTGCTTCACAGTCGAGCAAGAATTCATTAGGAACCTTGATATCGTCACAATCTGGGGTGATAAACGACGTCGAAAGATTAAGAATGACACCTTTATCGATGCTGTCAAAGAAGACACCAGTGGTACGTAAGATAATGAAAACGTCGTCAGGTTTCTCATCTCTGAAAGGTGGCAAAGAGTCCACAAAGAGCAGAGACAAGAAATCTGAGAGGATAGCAAAGTTATGTGTGGATAATGAAGACCATTTGAATGGTAATGTTGAACAAGATTTTTCCAACTCAAATTTGCAGTTTGAAGATGCTAATGCTAATTGTAGTGCCATGGGGAATTTCGGATATTTAGCATCTGGGAAATTGGAAATTGAAGAGGGATTTAGGGAAAGTTTCCATAAGGGTTTATGTGAGGGTAAATGTGCTAGGGAGGGGATTGAGGAACCCCCCTGGGATTCTGCAAGTTGTGACGCTACTGAGACGAGTATTTACCTGGACTTTGATCTGGATGATTTTACTTCAAGCGCGATGCGCGGTCTTTCACAGGATCTGGATGATGACATCAGTTACTGCGGAAACTTTTCATCAAGCGACGTTTTTGCATCGTGTGAAGATATTTACGACACGGAGGGGTGTGGAGGTGAGGGGGGTGGGGGGGAGTTTGCGGAGGTGGCGTGCCAGTTGGAAGCGTTAGCGAGAGGAGAGAGTGACGTGAGGGGAGCTAGTGCGCAGAGTGCTGATAGCAAAGGCAGGAGCGCAGATGAATTGAATAATAACTGCGCAGCAGTGAATGACTACGCATCAGTGAATGATTGCGCGACAGTGAATAATTGCCCGGCAGTGAATGATGCAGTGAATAGTGGTTTATCAGTGAATGATCAGTTGATAGTGAATGATGGAGCAGCGGTGAATAGCCATTGTGAAGTGTATGATGATGAAGATTTAGTAATGAAGATTGGGATGGATGGATCAAGGGATGATTGCGCTGATTTAGTGGATGATGGGTTGGGTGTAGAACGTGGAAGAAAGATAAATATTTGTCACGGGTAAGAAAATGTAATTTTTGCAAAATATTATTTATCTGTTTTGTTACATTTTTAAATCTTTCACATTTCTAGAATTATTTTGTGTAAAGTATTATCTTATTATTCATTTGGATATAAATAATAGGCTTGTGCTCAATTAAAATTACTGTTCTGTATTCGTAATGATTTCATTCGTTTTATTTAATAACAGCAGCGCCATCTGGTGAACGTGATTAAAATAAATTGTTTCAGTATTTATTATCATTCAGCAGATGGCGATAGTATTTATTATAATTTTTTTCTAAATATACAGTATAACGGATCTCACTAGAGTTTGATTTTGTACAGTTTGTAGTTAGTATTATTGTAGTCTAAATAAATGACTCAATTTTTGATATGATTTGCACAATGCTGCATTAGATGCTTAATTGCTAGTAGCAAAATACGATGCATAGCGCATATTATAGCATGTATATTATGCTTAAAATGTATATTTTTGCATAAGCTGTAAGGTCTATGATTGCATGTATATGCAATATAAGTTGTATATAAGTATAATATATAATATACAACGTATGTTGCAATATAAGTTGCAATATAAGTTGCAGGCCTATGATTTTTGTATGATTATATGATTGCATATTATGATTGCATGTATGTATTTGTTAACAAATCTATAATTACATGCACTTGACCTCTCAGTGCGCTCTAATTATTTCTCTACATTATTACAGATCAATCGATTATCTAGCATTTCAAATCTAGCCCTTAATCCAATCGGTTATAATCATTACAATCTATCCATCCATTCGCAGTTCATCAAGTTGTTAAATTTTACTTAGTACATTAGTTGTAGGGATCCTTTTATATTTCTATTGCTATATATTATATATACTTTTATTTATTTATGGCTTTTATGTTTTGTTTTGTTGTCATGATTTTGTTTTTGGCATGTTATGTAATAATCGTATAATATTATTATGTTATTTATATGTTATTATGTTATGTTATGCTAATTTTATTATTTATTTATATGTTATTTTGTTATATAAAGATGTGTATTTATAAATAATGTTGTTCTGATGCGATTTTCTCTATCTGGTAATTATAATTAGCTGATTTTTCATTTATTTTTTGTAAATTGCGTGAAATATTGTGTGAACGGAAACTACTGCACACATCGTAATTACTTTTTAATTTCATTTGGCAAAATTTAAGTTTTAAATAAAACGAATTTATTTATAAGTCAAAGATTAAAGTCAAGTGTTCTCAGATTAAACTTTTATGTCCAAGGTTAAACGTCACATCAGCCTATAATTAGATTGTAATATAATTTTAATATATACAGTATTATATTTGCAGACTTGGTGATTTTATTATACATTTTATTATTTTTATATGGTTATTTGCTCTAAATCGAGACTTAATTTATGCAATCTATGACGGAGAGGGAGATGGGGGGGGGGGTACGGGGTCACCCCTTTCTTCGTCCGACGGGGGGTGCAGATTCTGAAGTTTTGCATTAATTTATTGTCAGAGAAAATGTAATGGATTTTGAGGGTTTTCCCCACTCCCCCCTGCAAAAAAAATACTAAGCAGGAAAACAGTTTTTCTTATTAGTAATCATATGTTTACATAGAAAAATATTTTAAAATTTGAAATTTTTATATTTCATCCTGGATTGAATCAGACTTATTAGTTAGTACAACTTTTTTGTCGAAATATGGAACGCTTACACTCAGTTATCTAATTATAACTTAATTGTTTAATTGCATTATTTAATTATAGTTGAATGACGCAAATGAATGAAATAAGTAATGGTTACTAATTAGATCCTGTAATATGATGATATTTGTTGTAGTTTATGATTCATATAGTTTGCATTTGTGTCACATTACATTATGTTGGAATACATCTTGTGATTAATATGGCAGAGAAATAATTTATAATTATTATAATTTCTACTAGTTCTAATTACAAAATCATAATTTTATAAAGTTTTTTTCTTGAAATGTAATATTATATTAGAAAGGAAAGTTTGGGATGCTATTTGACTGTGTCTTTGTGTTTTGAAGACTTATTGTAAAGGTAATGGGATTTTTTTTCTTGGGGGCGGGGCTTGTTAATAACAGACCTGGCTGTAAATTCTTATTAAGATTTAAATATAAAAACATTATTTGTTTGAGTTTTACATTTTATGATTGTAAATATATCAACAATAAAAATAAAAAAACATCTGTTTGAGAAAGAAACTTATTCTTAATTCTAGCCAAAGCGATCCTGAATCTTTTCTTATCAGTGATATAAATCAGGTTTTACTTAAAATCAAGGCCTTTATGTAACATACACATCTAGTTTAACATTCTCATCGTGTGTAGCTTTACTAAACCGTTTGGCTTGGTAATAAGAGCCTTGTTTTGTGTGCGATGGTGTGAGATCGGTAGATTTGATTGTTTTAAATTACAAGGTTGTTGAATAGTTGTATTAATTCAATCGATGAAAGTTTAGAGTTACAATAAATATATGTATAAAGTTTATTTATATTTGCTGTATAAATATACTTGTGTAGTCAATTAGGGTTAGAGTTTGTGTAAAGTTTACTTGAACTTTTGTGATTGTTGAGTTTAATTGATGCAAATTGAATCTAATTATTATGATTATATATTCTATGTGTTGGTTATTTGTAGGAATAAGTAGATGATAGAATTTTTATTGAAATAGAAGTAAGGTTTTTATTCTCTGGTGTAAATCTGCATTTGACAATTTAATATACCATTATTGTATATAAAGACAATGAAATGCATAAAAAAGATCTGCCTACATACAGTAGGTATGTAGACAGATGTGTTTTTATACATGCATGTATATGTATGTATCTATGTATGTATGCATATATGTACATATGTATGTATGTATGTGTGTACAATTGTATAGAAATATTTATTAGTTGTTAGAAGCTGATTTTGGTTATAGCATGACAATATAATATTATCATAAAATATTGTCACATAACATAGTCATTTTGTGTAAAAATTTATATTACTAGATACCATAGCCATTATGTAATAATCTGACATAATCTACTATAATAGTCTTCCCTACTTATGCTTTCTGTACATATATGACACATCCTTATGTGACACTTTCACTAGAGACTCTGTACATTTGGACCTTTATTAGATGACACTTTACTAATGATGAAAGTTTATCTTCTACAAGATAGAAAGTTTACTACTGTTTGTGGCCAATGAGTAACAGTACCACTACTTTAGTGCAGTACTAGCAGCGGATGATAAACACTGATATTTGATCCATGTTGTGTTTTTGTTGAGCTCTGCCCCAGTGTTTGCTCTGTGTATATAAAACACAGCCAGCGTTTAGTGGTTATATAGATTATATAGAAAGCATATTCTTTCTAGTATTGATGCTTTATTTATAATTTTTGTTCTGCTTTTTAGGTAGAATTTCTCTTTAAGGATCAAGAATATAAGTTTAGTGAGTTACTAGGCAATTAGTATTAGGAATTATTATTATTTATAATATTATTATAATAATATTAACTCTAGGAATAATTATTTATAATAATATTATGACTGTTATGTAAGATTGACTAGTTTTCTATGAGAAGATAGATTCTTAATAGTTTTATTTTGACCGGAAGTGGGGGAAAGATGGAGGATATGTCAAGTAGTGTAGATTTAGAGGTCGACTTAGATGTGGATATGGATCAGGAAGATTTAAGTCTAGAGGATTACATGTTACGACTGAATTCAGTTATGAGGGATATCAATCAAACTGATCCGGATGTTACGGATAAATCTGACATCCTTATTTCGGATAAATCTGACAACCTTATTTCGGATGTTGAAAGTAAAGTAGCGGGATGTTTTACCAGTAGTGGAGATTATTTTAGAGATTATAAAGTTGAAAATACAAGGGAGAAAGAATTTGAATGGGATAATCTTTTTAATCTGTAAGTTTGTTAATGGATAAAAGTCCGGAATTTATTTATTTGTACTTTATATGTTGTGTTGTTTGTAATGTAAATTATACAACTTATATTCTCAGCTGAATATTCTGTTTGGTATTGCAGTATCAATTGCAGTTTATGTTTTGAATGGTAAATTTGTTATAATGCGTCAATTTTATTTTCAAGGTCTTGAATTTGTATTCATTTTTGTATTTTATGTATTTATTTTTGTAGTGATTTTTGGGGGAAATTGTTGTGTTATGCAAATGTGTATGAATGATTTTTTTCTAGCATCATTTCTTGAAATGTCAAAACTAATACTGGTTAAAAAATGAAGAAAATTTCAGCACAAAATATGCTTTGTTGCGCACTCTATTGTTTATTAATTGTTATCATTATGTAGAATTTATTAAATTAACGCATATATTTTGAGTAAATTTATTTCAGATAAGGTGTAAGTGTGTGGGGGGGGGGTCAACTTATTCTCAGTATATTATATGGGCCATCTATTACTTAAGTGTAATGTATGGTCAAATTTTGAAACATTTTTTAAAGTTGAATATATTTCTTTCTATATCAATGAGACGTCAATTGACCACTTGTGTTTGCATTATGTAAAAAGATTTATATGCAGCAGTCTACATTGATTTGAAGCCTGTTAAAGTTTTACAGCTAAATTATGCAGGCCTTGTTTTAAATCTAGTTTGTTTTATTTAAGTACTGCTCGGTAGATGGCAGTTGAAGTGGGTAGACTTATAGGTTGGCAGGCATTTATTGGGGCCAAGTCATTTGGGCGTACGTTATATGGGCCATTTAAGCCTATATATGGGTCATTAGGGCCTATATTATATGGGCCATTTGGACCTCGGTTATATAGGCCATCTGAGCTTACATATTGACCATCTGGGCCTAGGTTATTTGGACCAATTGAGCCTACATATTGGCCATCTGGGCCTAGGTTATATGGGCCATTTGGGCCTATATATGGGCCATCTGGCCCTGTAGTCTGTGGGCCATCTGAGCCTATACTATATGGGCTATCTGGGCCTATATTATAATATAGGCTATCTAATTCAAATATCTTAACATTTTATCAACTTGATTAGTAATTTATTACCACAGTAGATATTATTTGCTATTAGTCATTCTTAGCTCTAGTTTATTATAATACAGGTCTTTATATCTTCTAAGTATTATTTACTTTATAATTGTTATTTGCTTGCAAATATCTGGGCATAAATGATTCAGTTATATAATAGTTGGTCTTTATGTACTCACTGAAATATTTGTAATAAAATATCATAAATTATGTTTGTTTTTACTGTGTTTAGTTGAATATTTTGAACACTTGTAATGTTTGTGTTTTGTCTTCAAAAAGTAATTTAAAGTTTAATATATTTTTTAGTTGTAGCGTAAGCCAATTGGAATGTTTGACAATATATTGATATACGTATATATTGATATATCTACATTAATATACCTATGTTTGATATACATAGATGTTTGCCATATATTGAATTATAACTTGTCTTTACTCATTTTTATAACTTTTTATTTTTTAAGAATCGGGCGAATGTTATTTCAATATTTTATCTTTTGTGCCTAGAAATATTTTTCTGTAATGTTTCATCTCGTGGACGTTTGTTTTGAATGTAATAGTATTTTGTGTAAGTAATTTCGATTTAAACTAAGAAAGTCATCTAAGCTAAATTTAATATTTATAGTAAAGTTGTTATTATTAATTTATTATTATTATCACATAATATTATTACAACTTTCTTATAACGACTTTGTGCAACCCACACATCTGTGGTCTCTATCTTCTACTTTATCTTTTCTTTGCTAGACTTTGATGGACGATATTGTACTTCTTTACATTACATTCTGTCTATTGTCGTCTTACTTATTGTGTAATAATAATAATAATAATATACTTAAATTAGAGTTTGATATTTATATTTTCTCCCACTCTCTTTTTCATTTCATGCTCGAGTGATTGTGTTACGAATGAATGAACGAGTTTAACATTTATAATCCAATCATATCCTGTAAATGTTTTCTGTCTTTTATTGTACACATTTGGCTTGTTATGATAAATTCTCTTATACTTTATCTATCTTTGTATTATAATACTAGGTTTAATTATACTTGATTTTTTTAAATGCTATATTTTCAGTTATGTTTTTTGTTTATTGATTCTATTAATATTTTATTTACAATTATCTGGTGCTGTGTTAAACAGTGTTGTGATTCAATGTATTTTTATTTTTCTTTTTTCTATTTTGTGTTGTTATGTTTTTGCTATATCCAGTAGCTTCTCTGATTGGAAAATACTGTCGTTTTTATGTGACTATTTTATAAATTGATTTACGGTTTTAGTAATATCCCACTGGATTTAATCAGCCTTTTATTAATGTATAAACTTCAAAATTACTGTAATTACTTAACAATTTATATGGATTTATTTTTTTGTGTTTTTTCAGGAGTCAGTTTGATGTTAAAAGCTATGCAGATGATCAGGATGAACACCTAAAGTTGAGTGTAGATGATGCCTATGTTCCATCTTCTATAAAAGCTTCACCAACCCCTTCAACTCCAATCACTTGTGGGATCTCTCTAGATGACATCACATCAAATCGTTCCCATATGAAAAACATGCCAATTTACAAACAAGACAATCATTACGATAATAAAAACAAAAATAATGAGTTGCGTGTAACTGAAAACTGTATTGAAGAAAATGTTAATACTAAGAATAGTAAATTGGTTTTAGAAAGTTTATCCTGGGGCGATAGGGATTCAGTTGAGTTGCATATTCAGGAGGAGGAGCATAAATTAGTCTCAGGTAGTTGTGAAGTTATTCCATCGATGGATGCTGTCACTTACATTCCGATATGCGACCAAGTAAGTAGTAACATTCCTATTGCCATTGAACAGAGTAATGTCATTCTAGATAGTGTAGATTCTGTCATGAATAGTGTGACAAGTCCTAATATTGTTGAGGCGAAAACAATTCTGCCGGGTTTTACTACTGCTCTGAGAAATGCAACCATTCCCGCTATTGTTGAGCCAAATGTAGGTCTGATTAATTTTATTGATAAGGGAATTCCTGCTATTGTACAGACGAAGGTGTCTCTTGCTGGTCATTCGGGTAAGTCGATGTCGGAAAATGTCATAAGTAATCGTATTGAAACAAGTGGCATTCAAGATAATGACATAGCGTCGCTAAAGGATAAGGATATGGCATTTGATGACAGAATCGTGTCACAACAGAGTGACAGTATAACTGGACTGGTACCAGAAGTGGGATTAGTTTCATCTGGGAAAAAATTACGTTACTCTGATTGTATGGAAAATAATAACAACGAAAGAAATCATGATTTCATTCATTTAACTGATATTTTACAGAAATCTGCTAAAGATAATGGAATAAGATTAAATGGAATAGATAAGGAAAGTATTGATGCGAAATATTCCATTCCAGTTATTAAATCATTTCATCTTTTAAATGGATTATCATCAACTTTATCATCTGATGTTTTAAGTCAATCGATTCATTCGAACGGATATTCATTACTTTCTAAACCTGATATCGGTTTGGATAAAAACAAAGTTGATATATGTACAAAACATCCAAAAATTGATACAAAGATTCTTGATAAAAATACAGTTGATATGTCTGGCGTTGATGATAATATCAGAAATATCAATGATCCTACCAGTGATGTGTCTTTGAGAACTGATAAGAGTAGCAATGATAAAGAGCAGAAAGATGGCCAACTTGGCAAGAATGCCGGTAATGTTGAAAGTTTCCTCAACTCTCTTCCTGTGATGGACTCATTGGCTATTATTGAAGAACTGAAAACAGAGCTGGCTCTTGCTAGATCCAAGTCCATACGATCCAGGGATGAATTCACTCCACTCGATATCCTTCTTGCTGGCAGCAAGGATGATTATTTAAATAAGAATGGAAATTCTAATAAGGATGGAAATTCCGGTAAGGATGGAAATTCTGGTAAGAATGGATTTTCCACTAAGGATGGAAATTCCAGTAAAGATGAAAATTTTACTAAGGATGGAAATTCCAGTAAGGACGGAAATTTTCATGACCTATCTAATAATAACAGTGAGAAAATCCCATTTGATTCCATAGAGAGAAATGCAATAAAATTTCCGCTCAATTCCATTTCACAGTTACAGTTCGATGAAAAAAATGCAATTAAAAAACATCCGACAAATAACAAAATTGAGTCAGAAACGATGATAAAACAAGAAGTCAGTAAAAATGCTTCACCCCTAAGTATCGTTAAATCCAGATCAATCGCCGCAAAGGAATTCTTCATGAAATCTCACTTAACCGCGGAAAATCTAAACCCGGAATATTCCAGTGTTGATAGTTTAGCATCGCAGAGGAATGATTCCGGCAATTGTAATGAAACGGATGGTTGTAATCAGTCTTTGGGTCAAATCAATGTGCCCGGGATTGCAGATAAGATCGCGAATCAATCTCGGGGTTTAATTCGACGGGATGGGCAAGCGGTTCCCTCAAATCCTTTGAGGGCCCCACAGCCAGTGCGCCCCGTCAGTGAAGTCTACGCAAGGGGCACCATGGCAGACTCCAATCTTGCATGGGGCACACACCAATGGGACTCCACCCTTCGTAGGTCTGAATCAACAAGAGTTGGTGGGGTGCCCCCCCCAGTCAATGACATCACGGCCCAGATAAAACTAGCCAGATCCTGCAGTAGGGTCAGTCGGGCGGGGGGGCGCCCGAATTTACAAAAATTTGAGAATTCCGAGTCATCCGCGCCGCGATTGGTCAGCGTGGATGTGATTGACAGGTTGTTTAGACGGGGGGTTAATGAAGGGGGAGGGGTTAGGTCGGTGTCTGGGTATGCTAATTGGGTGTCACCTTGCACGACGCCCACACCCAGTGGGACGTCGTCGCCTTGTTCTACGCCTACTATAACGAGTGGGCGGGGGGGCCAGTTGGATGGGAGAAAATTAGAGGAGTTTGGGGGGGGTTGTACTCAGTTTTTTAATAGGAATGATGACTGTAAGTCATTGTGTTGATTTATAATTTTAGTAGATTAGAATTATTAGAGATTTTAATTAAGAATTTAGAAGAATTGCTGTTATTTTGAAGATTTTATTGCTGATTTTTCTGTGGTTTTCTGTGAGGAATTAGGCATAAAGAAATATTTGGTATTGTGTCAGTATATGATATTGTATTACATACAGTGCTTTATATGTATCTAATAAAAGTGTTACTTATGTTTTCTGTTTACAGTTAGAAGTTCATCCACTTCTTTCTCATCACTAGTGTCAGCGGCTTCATCCACATACTCAGTGACTGTAAGTTGATCTCTCTCTTTTTCTCTCTCTCTCTCTCTCTCTCTCTCTCTCTCTCTCTCTCTCTCTCTCTCGTCCCTTTCTCTGTGCTGTTGTAACCTACAAACGATGCATCACTTTTAACCAGACCCCTCCCCCAACCAGGAACTAAAACATATTTAACTCCAAATATATCACAACTGAACACTAAATCTAGCCCTATTTCTAACCCTAATCCCAACAATTAAACACCATCTAAATCCACTAATTAACATCTACTAAATAACACCAATCTAAATTAACATAGGCTACAGGATTCGAGGGCGGGGCTTGTTACAAACGAAACCTGGCTACAGAATCTTTTTTCTAAATCTGTTGCAATCATCAATTTTTCTGCTATCAATCAGTCATGGCTGTACTGTAGTGGTAATTGTAGTTGTAGTGGTAAAATGTAGTTGTAGTGTGGTGTAGTATTACTAGCTGTAGTGTCTTTGATACCATTAGGCTGGATTGACCTCAGGGTCATTTTTGATTGGAGGAAACTAGGTCAGTAGGGTAGTACTTGAAAAAGAAATTGATGCTTAGTTTGGCTTTTGGTAATATAAAGAAAATGAGATGATAATAATAATATTACTGGAATATGGTCTTTTGATTAAAAATGTATATCAACAGTCAAGC
>JAQIXG010002748.1:0-16752 GCA_034700105.1 Oconnorella tubifera
AGATTCAATTCTGTCTGACCTAGAAACGAATTGGATATTGTTATCGAGTTTAGAGCAAGTGACGTCAAAAACGTCATCGCTAAGGTTATAACGTCATAACTGTTTCTGGGTCACCTACTTTATTTTATTCAACTCCGCAACAGCACTATAGGTGTACAATATTCAGAGATAATAATTCAGTAAGCTGGTAGTCTACTTTTAGTTATGGGTAGCAATTGGTGGATAAATTCTCATAGATAACTTTCTTGCTAAGTACATCGAATATGATGGTATAATTGTGTTTAAAACATTATCAGTTTGGGGCTATATATCTGTTCTCTGAGTGACTCTGCCTGTAATTGTTTGTAATTATTTCACAATAGTTTCTGTATCTGACAAAACTACATTAATTTTCAATTTATTTAATAAGTTTATTGCATTTTTGTACCTGCGCTTTGCTTTAAAACAAAGCGCACAAACATTCAAAAATTCCAGCAAGATTTTGTCTTACGCCACTGTTACAGGCGTTCCCCACTTATTTTTTTAGGACTACACCCCTGATTATAAATACGTTACTATACCTATTTACGGTTTATCTTTGTCAAAGATTTTATATCCATATAATCTAGAAAAACTAACCGAAATGAAACTGCTCTAACTCTCGTGTTTGTTTACGCAATGTTAGCCATTCAATACTGAGATACCATTCTTTAGATAGCCGCAATTTGCAGCACTTGAGATCTGAGGCTCGCATGCCATCTGGTCGACACGATATATTCCCCCTTCATCGAGAAGTACCGCTATCAGCCCACTCCCCTCCTATCTCCCCGCTTGTTCACTCTCCCTCCCTTCCGTCCCGGCAGGCCACTATTTCCCGCGCGCACAGCTGTCAATATAGTGCCGCCAGTACTGTATAGCTCAGCCCGACAGTCTGGTAGTATAGCTGACAGAGAACAGATAGCAAAGTGTACGCGCCACTAGCTCCTTGAGTCGTGCTATTTGATAGAGCACATTAAATTGACTGGATTTTTTCGTTGGCTGATCAAAGTAGAATAATTAAGAAATTAACGAGTAGAATGTTGGTAATGTAATGAGCCAGTATTGTGTTATTGTATGCTAGATAAGTCAATAAATAACTTAATAAGATATTTAAAATATTACGAGACCAGTTATTCAATTATATAATAGCAGGTTATTATAACTTTTTAAAATTTTGACAGATGGGTGCTGTAATAAACTTTTACGACAGTATCTTTATTAAGGCTGGGATTTTGCATGCAGATATTGTGTAACTAGCATATCTATCTTGTAGGCCTGTATTAATATATATTCATATCGTTATTAACATGTACGGGGAATCGTGGATCTCGGAGGGTGCAAATGGCCCCTTTTCACTGTTCAGCGGGGTAAACTTGCGCCAAATGCTCCTATTTAGATATATAATTTTAGTATTTAGGCCTGATGACTTGCTTACGTTTTATTGCCAATGCAACGTATATAGTCTATAATGATATACAGGTTTCTTTTTATATTATAGTAAGATATCATCTCAAGTGACAGATTTAGAAGAAACAAAGACAATGAATGAAGATGATAACGTGAATATTATTACAGAATCTAAACAATGTAGTGTTAATACAGAAAACGTCTCAATGGATATTTCTGCGGAATTGGATCGATCAACTGAAGAAAATTCAGAAGAAACGAGCATTGGTGACTGCACAGATGGCACACCAAGTAAGAGGAATAAACGCAAGATGACAGAACCTCGTCGAAGGACAACTGACTTCAGCATTCGCAGTATCTGCTCAAATAGCGATACAGAACAAGACTACGAGGATTCAGATTCTCTCAAACTAAAAAATGATGTAAATTGTGAAGCAACAGTTTCAGCACCATCACTGGCTCAGAATATTTATCAGAATGCTTCAAAAACCAACGACTTTCAGTTACTATTAGCTCCTATTAATGTAGCGTCTTTAGCTTCAAGTACATCAGTTGTAGGATCTCCTTGGTCTCAAAATGTAATATTTTCTACTCATTGTTTCAATGCTGACAATATACGATCTTTACTTCTTAAGGAACGCGATAGCATTCCAATATCGGACTTAAAACCAGTTCATACAGTGGATACTTCTTGTAGTACAACTAGAAGTAGGGATACATTTCCTGTAATTCGCGATTCACCAGATTCACCAAATTCCGACTATGATGATTCTTCGCAACACGGAGGCAGAAGGTCACGAAAAAATTACAAGAACATGACCAAGCAGAGGCGAATAGAAGCAAATGCGAGAGAAAGAAGTCGCGTGCATACAATCAGTGCAGCCTTTGAGAGTTTGAGGCGAGCAGTACCTTCCTATTCGTACAATCAGAGATTATCAAAACTTGCCATCTTACGCATAGCGTGCAGTTACATTCTGGCACTGGCCAATCTTGCCGATCTCGACTACAGTGAGGACAAATGTCCAATGACATTTGGCGAATGTGTTGATTTATGCACACAGACGATACAGGCAGAAGGGAAGGCAAAGAGAAAACACTGATTTGTCGTTATTGGTGAGACTATTCATGCGTTTATACTTCATAATTTATGTTATAATTAATTTCTTGTGTGATATTGCATTTTTGCAGAACTCTAGTGTAATGCATCAGTTTTATGTAGGTCTAATGTTATGAGGCTAAACGTTTAGTTTTTTTTAAATAATAATTTCTATTATTTTTAGACTTTGTCCTAATATGTATTGCATCGGAAATGATTGAGTAATTTATGACCATTATAGTCAATTTTTATTATATTCATAACAATATTTTACCAAATTTAGTTGTCTCTATGAAGTTTTAAACATAATTTGTATTATATTCTTTATTCAATTGTCATAATTTGCAATTGTCGACTATTTCTTATGGCTATCATAATATTCAGTGATTTCGATTATTTTTTACGTGCTAAGAAGAGTGAACGACGCTTTATTTATTATGTATATGCTGCTGCTGCTACATTACTACCATTAGTCGTTTACAATATTATAGTTTTAATCTAATAAAACATTTTCCGTTATTATTCATACCAATAACAAATAACTAGACCTTCAGAATTAAGTTTCTTATAAGCATTTATGATCTCTTTGTCTGATTTGTTCAACAAATAGTCTATTAATGCTTAACATTCCTTGCATTATAATATCTCCCTTCAGTATTTACTACACGAAGAGACCAAGTGGATCAGCAGTCTGCTTGCCAGCTATTATCGTACCTCGTAGATCTTCTTTTCCTATTCACTAATGTTTGATATCAGGTGTCTACAACACTAGTAGATCTACTTAGATCCGCAATATTTGAAAATACCGAAATCAAGTAAATGAATTGTCAATCTTTCATTGACTTCAATTCATTTGATGCTTAAATAAATCACTGTAAAGAAGGAGTGTTAGTAACATAATCTATATAACACTAATCACACACATGACTTTACACTAAACAGTAAAATATGTAGTGCCGAATATAACGCATTTAATCGATTTACGCAGATCTTTTAATAGAACGAAATCTACTATTTCAATCTCATTGGCTTCGTGTCTGTTCTTTCAATTATCGCCTCCGCCCCTCTATATGCCTTTCAGCCTTTGAGGGACCCCCCCGCGCTGCCGCCCGCCTCGCCTTACGAATTACTCGAACATCTGGTCGCACGCACGCAAGCTGGTCTGCGGCTCGGCGCGTTGCTAGGTTGAAGATCCAGAGTAAACACGCTCTAATCGATCGCTACCGGCAGCAATTTCTCTCAGCTGATCTTTTTGTAATTTAATACGCCTTGAAATTCATTTGGTGAAATTTACATTTTTCCGTTGAGAATTGTTAAACATACTCAGATATAAAATCAACTTTTTCATGCAGATGCGGTTTTTTTATTTTGTTTCTTGACAAAGATTTATTTACAAGATTTAATAGTTTGGAAATGTTACCAGTTTGTATTTTGCTGGACCATTTTATTTAATGGACACTTGAATAAGTTATAGTGGGTATACTTTCTGCACCAAAATTGACTAACTTATTCTTATTATGTTTACTTGTCCAAAAAGCTTTTCCGAAATACTATACCGATAATTGTTATGATATAGAACACTCAAAACTTGTTTCGTAAATTAATTTTAATATTAGTCTACTATACAATTTATTTTGAACAGTTAATAACTCGTATTGCTTACTATAGGCAGTGTATTTAATAGCAGTGCATTTAGATATTTTAGCTGTTTAGCTAGCGATCTTTAGGTTTATTGAGGTATTTTACCGGTTTGTATACTAAAGCAAAAACACAACATTTCAGTTATCACTTAGTTCATTAAAAATGAAGTCAACTGCATTCATTGCATTAATATCATGTTAGTGGATGGGGGGATGAAATAACAATTGAAAAATTTAGTTCATTTATTATGTAGTATAATTACTCTGTAATTAATTCATCTATGATCTACAATCCAAATACTGCAGTATTCACGCTTTCTTCACACAGCTGTACAACTGTTATATCCTTCTGTTTGTTATAACCCCCCCCCCTCCTCTCTTATTTCTACCTCTCTTTCTAACCAAGTGCTCCCCCTCTCCAACACCTCCATTAGTTCAGCGCACCTGCGCGTCGTAGAGCTTCGCATTGCTCGAGAAGACTGAGTGATTGCTAGTCGTTGAACAGGTGCGAAGTATCAGTGCATGTATGCTCTTGCCCTGCCATAGGGTGCGAGTCGTTCTGTTGCTTTGATTTACTACCCGTGGCGAATGTAGCAGAAAATGATCCATTGCAGTGCATTCCTGCTGAATAAAACACACGGGCAGATGAGTATACCTTGCTGAAAAATACTGCATTCACATATTTAAACTATTGACTAAAAATACGACTTAAAAGACCTTTTTAAAAATGATTGCCACTTTGGCCCGCATCTGAGTTTTACTGATCAATTGTAAATTTATGCAATTTGTTGCATTTGTGAATTTACAAAATAGAAAATATATTCCATAGTTTAAATGAAAAGTGATCTGAACTTTTATTCTAGTAACGTAACAATTTATTTTCTTGAATATATTATGTGTTATTTATTTTGCATTTATTTATTACTAAAGTAGTTTCACCAGTTTATTTCAATAAGTCTTATTTTCACAATTTCATCGAGTTCATGAAATCATTTAAAATGTTCTAATTATAGTTTTATATTTAATAGATAAATATGAACAAATAATAATGTGATCATGGTAATTTTTTCTTTCTGCTGTTATTGTCTTTAATTTATTGTAATGTCGAGAGCACAGAGTGAATCCTTCGTTATTCTCGATCTTGGCTAAATTAATCGGTAGAGGATATTCAATTATTAGTAAAAAAAATTCTTTGGTGTTTTGTGATAAACGAGGACTGATTATCTTAACTTTACTTAAAACGTACTGAAAAAAAGCTCGTCAGCATTTTTGAGGATCAAAATACAGTCCATCAATAATCCAAAAGTCTGTTCGATCAAAATATTGCTTGAATATATTTTGAAAGTTTTAAACTGAAGCGATTTGAAATTTTGAAAGGAAAATTGACGCTCAATATATGCCAATCGAAAAATTTACATCATTGATACTATAGTATATATAATATTTGTATAGATTTATTGAAAATCTAATTTCATTATTTGTTATTGTAGTTGCAGTGACTGGGGTCGAACTATTTTTCAACGAATTTCATAAAATAGACAACAGTTCAGAACAGTGACAGCCATTGAGATCACTGTTAAATACGAATTATTATTATAGTGATATTATATTTAATAATATTAACTGTATTATTATTGTTTGTTAGTGACTCTGTGTGATTAATAAGGCGTGTATATTTTATGCAATGTAATGTTATTTTGATAATAAT
The DNA here is from genome assembly GCA_034700105.1 of Oconnorella tubifera. Lineage (NCBI taxonomy): Eukaryota > Metazoa > Annelida > Clitellata > Enchytraeida > Enchytraeidae > Oconnorella > Oconnorella tubifera. The sequence continues at coordinate 5,870 of JAQIXG010002748.1, forward strand.
TATTAAGAGAATTTGAATTTTTTGAGCGGTATACTATAGGATGTTTTGTAAAATATTTGAGCACATTCCCAATTTTAAAAACACTATATTATATATTCAAAAAACTATTTTATATTCACAAACCAGTATATTTTAAATATACGCTCATAAAACTATTTTTTAGGTAAAACATAACGCTTAAAAGGGGGAGGAAGTGTTTTGAAAGTAGAGTGTACTAAACAAATTATGCCGTACATAAAATTTATGACCTAAAAAGATTCGTGTCACAATATGACTTGCAGTGGTCTCTAATTTGCTTTTTAGAAGACGCTTGTTTAATTGAGCAGCGATGTTTAATTCCGTTTATTGAATTGAACTCAGTTGTCTACTCATTTTGAATATATTTGCAAGATTAACTGAGATTATTTCATTAAAGATTTGCTTGCATTACGCAGTAAAATATTTTAATATGATATAATTGAGAGATCAATTATACTTATAGTACTGTATTTAAGATTTAAGAATAATTATTGCTATATCTGTTGCAACGGCTATCGCAGAATTTTATATATTAGTATGTGTGAACTTTCAGCCACCTATTTTTCTTCATTGTTATAGATATTTTTATTTGTTAAGTCACATTTATTGCATATTAAATTTATATCACTAAAAATGGTTTGTTTTTGTTGCATATGCTTAAATAGTGTTTTCTTATTTATATTTAATATCACATCAATTAAGGTTTAAATGATGTCTAGTTGACTTTATATTTAAAATATTGCTTTATAATACATTCTGGGGTGGATTTAGAGGCTGATTGGGGTGGGAATATACTGTTTGATCCTTACATAATATAAATAAGATAATTAATATGAGCACTTTTTAATTATTGTGAAGATATATTTCTTATATAGATTCTCCCTCCTTCCCATCACGGATAGCCTACTTTTTAAAAGGTGTACTTTTTATGCAATATATTACACATTTACTCATGGAAATGATTTAATATTTTACTCCTTTTAAATATCTTGCAAAACTTTTATTTATTTTTGTTTAACTTATCTTATTAAAACTTAGATGTTGCACCATGTGCCGAGTTGAAAAAATTGAACTGTCGTTTTTAAGTTCACTCTCTTAAAATAATTAACTTAATCATTCTAAATTTCATCGAAATTTTTAAGTAAGAATAAAATTATTATTTTGCATGTTGATACCGCCGAAAGCCGCAAAAGATTGTGAGGGGACTCTCAGGGCCCCTCGAACGGGGAACTGCTCCCACATTAAAGTAACATTTTACAATAATGTCAAAATGAATTTTGTACAGTAATCGATATTGTACGATAATGTAGCGGATCCAGATTTGTAATGCAAAGGCAGGAAGATATACCGAACAAGGAATAATTACTGTCTATCTGTCTATCTATTCTCAAGCTTTCATATTAACTGTAGCTTTTGCGAGTAGTGATTAAGCGGCGTGAGGGGGGGGGGGGTCAGTCTCATTTCAGGATCAATGTTGTTTTATGTTTTCTATCGACGGCGACTAATATAAGTAACCCTCATCGTAATTCTTCATCGACTATCTCTGCAGGACAATGGTAACAAAAGATTGTCATGAATACATAACACCACGACGGATGTTCATATAAAGTGAATATCTAAATGTATCTAATCTTAGTATGTTTGTTTAACATTGTACTGCAAACACGCGACCGTGTATAAATTATTAAGAATAATACAGTACCAAATGCGTGTAGCAGTTATATTGCTGGAGATTTAATCATTTCCTTTATGAACGAATATTATTCGACAAAAGAAAACTCCTTCTCCATCTTGCGAATGAATTTCATTAATTATTTGAAGTGCATATAATTACAAAATACTACTAATAATAATTTTTCTTGTATATTTCAAGAAAAAATTTGATCAATCTTGTAAATTGCACTCGCTCATCACGTCGAAGTCAGAAATCAGAATCTGAGATCAATTATCTTTACTTTTAGTAATTCTTAATGCAAAATACACGTAGGCCTATATACATATATAGTACAATTGTATTTGCTATAGACCAGACCCGATTCATAACTCTTAATCAAAAAGTTAATCTTATCAATTCTTTTATATTTTGTATAGGATAAGTTACTTAGTATCACATTTATTAGTATTAGATTTTTTTAGTTACTTAGTCTTTGGACAATTGACCATAATAATTAATTCTATCGTTGTAACAATTAATGTTCTTTATTATAAAATACTGCACTCATAGAAATAAGTAAAATTGCTATAAAATAACAAGGCCCATTTTGTGATTGATATTGGTAATTGATGGCTGTCTTTGTACTTTCAAATATCTCGTTAGCTGATCGGATACAGGGATGTTATTTCGACTTTTTTTCAGGGGGGAGGATGGGGGAGGGGGCGAAAAATTTCCCAAAACAGGTGAAGATCTTTTTATAACTTTTAAACCTTTTCCAGCATGCATTTTCTCATTATAAATCTAATACACACGTTTTTCGAACATAATTCACAAACATTACTAATTCCGCAAATATTATTAATAACTTAACTTTTTCTGCGAGGGGGGGGGGCAAAGTGTTTAAAATCAACTCTTGTCAAAGTAAAATATTGTTGAAATCGGGGGGGGGGGGCGCGGGGGGGATAAATTGACCCCCCACCCCCTCAAATGATGTTCCTGCTCGGATACTATCTCAGTTGAAGCATAATTACAATTTTATTATCTGAAGTGTATCAAAAAGCAATATAAACTTGAATTATCCTGCAATTATGCGCCTCTCGCTCTTGATTACCAAATTTCATTAAACGAACATAAAATTTCGACAGATCAACATAAGCGCTTATCAGTATCGAGATTGATATAACAAACTAGCAGTTGCATGCGCGAATGTTGATGGAACTTTATTCTGTTTTATTATCACATAGCAAAGTCAACGTTTTGCAAGTATTGCACAGAAGACTCATTGTCAAACAATTTCGCTACGAATATTTGCCGACTCAACGTAATATGCATTAGGTTTGAGCGATACTATACTGAGGCTCTTTGATGACTGCCCATGCAGAACGCACAACTGTTGTTGTGACACGTTCCGCTTTACACGTCAAATACTTGTATGTGATCTATTTGCTATTGTATAGTTTCAGGCAAAATGTGCGGTAGTTGTAGTATTAGAAGATTTTGAGGAAATTAGGTGCGAATATATTAATACAACTGATTCACTAAATGCTGAACGTATAGGCTAATGAACAATATGTAAGCGATAGAGTCTATGGACCATAGGTAATGGAATTATGAAATGATATCGTATCATATTTTATTATTGGATAAGTTAAACAGTTGATTCACAGATTGTAATTTAATTATTTGACGTTATTGTATTTCTACGATCGTTGTGAGAACTATTGAATTGCAGATGTTATAATTATTCGTTTATCATTTTATTGAGATAAGTCAGATAAGTTTTTATGACTATGAAAAGATTATATTGATAAGAAGTTCATAGATTATATCTATACGCCAGGGGAGTAAATAACATAAGTTACTAACCATGGAAAAATACGATTCACACGGTGCACTTTCTAGCGATTCAGTCGACTCCAATCTCTCCCTCTATCGAACAGACTGGATAACATCATCTATAACTTCTCCTGACTCAAAGGATCGCCAAGTTCAGAGATCAGTTTCTCTCAAACTCGACTTACGGCCGACAAATCGCTCGTACAACAATGGAAAGGAACGCGATATACGAGACATTAATGGTAACTTTGAACTCGCTCACTTGCTTGCTCGCGCTAGTAGTTTAGATGCAAAGTTAATGCGAGAACTACAAGACGAGGATCAGTATTCTAGTCAGTGTCACCTAAAAACACTACCAGACTGGCCAACTTTCGTGTCTCACCGTCGACGAATAAGCTCTCACTCACAGTGCGATGATATTGACGAGGCTCGTGAGACGGAGACCGAAGAGAAGAATGGTTACTCACCAGGAGAGTTAGGAGATGGAGTCGCTGGTTGCGATAAAATTACCCTTCCCCTGAGGTATAGACAGATGATGGCTAGGAGAAGAGTTGGAAGAGCAGCCCAGGTTCACCCTCCTAGTGGCGGCAGTGGGTCTCTCAGTAGTATACACACGTTAGGATGTCTGCCAGAGGCACCCGATGATCTCGTTCCTGATGATGCTGAAAGATCTCCTCAGTCCAGGAAAATGTCCATATCTGAGAGTTCATTGTCAGTTCGACAGAAAGATGCGAAACAAGCGATGTTGTGGGCACATCAAGAAATCGTAAGTATTTTAGCAGTCATATTATAGGGCCGTAGATAGAATTTATTTTTTGGGAGTGTCTTACTATAATATATGATCACTTTTATCTGTAAGTTGTATGCTGCATTTTAAAATCAAATTTTCCTCTTTTGCTTGTTACTCCCCCCCCCCCCTATACCCATCTACTTTAATTGAGATCACAGTTTAAAAGTATGAAAAATTTCTATACGTGATGTATCATAAATAAATAATTAAATAAAGGCCCTTTATTACATATCATGTAATACAATTGTAATTTAATTTTTGAGAATGTTCTGTACGGGCGGGGAACTGTGTATATGTATAAATTTAGGTACGGTTCTAAGGATCTACCGAGCTCGCCAAAAGTGGCAATGAAAGAGATTCAACACAATAATTTATATTGATAAATACAGTTATTTAATTATGTAATAGTAATAAAGTAATAGTTAATTTATCTTATCTTATCTTATGTTCTTTCAGCATATTCTCATTCTAGATGTTAGCCTTTCTTTATTCTTCTTAACCCCAACTTAACTTAAACTCTCTATCTCTCTGTTCTTTTCTAATTCTATTCTTAATCTGACTATAACTTTACTCACTGCTGTATCTCTCACTCTCTCTCTCCCTGTCGTTATCTATTAACCAATCAAAACTCAGCCGCTCATATCTATCATAATCGCAGCACCAGCATAGTTCTACCAACATACCCCCATATATAGTTGAGGCGTTGTGTCGGCATGTATAGTTTATCTGACAGTTTGACAAACTATATAGTTTAGTACAAGAAACTACAAATTAAAAAAATTAATTGTGGAGATATCTTGCACTAAATGAATTTGTTTCCATCACAATATATAGTAAATATTAAAGAACCTTTGAAAGTTGTAACAATTATGTATATTGATTTATTATTTATAAATATGTCCATAAATATGTCCACATATTGTCCTTAAATTATCAACAATTTAATAATTTGCGGTTACAGAAGAAACCAATAAAATAAATATAAAGAATCTAACTAATGTAAGTACTGTATATATACGTCTTTTTATCTGAAGAAAATCAGTTAATAAAGTAATAATTTATAAAAAATGAGAATTTATTGTAATTATAACTACAATTGTAGTAAATTTATTTCATATTTATTTTTAAACTAAACAATTTTCTTTACATGTTTGATTTGTTTCACATGTGAGCTTTAGTGCCAAAATAAAACAGAGTACAATTGTTGCAATTTATAATAACAAAGCGCAATATCTATAGATCATAATTTTATGTAATATGTTGTTATTGGAAGAGTAATATTTAAAATCAAATTAATTCAATAATACATTTATGAAAGTCATAATATTAATATACCTATTTGTGTTAGATTACTGAGCAATTTTAATAATATCGAAGTGTATAATAAATGTTTTACTTTTCATTATTTTATCTTATAATAATTGATAGTTTTAGTACGTTAAAATATAATATTATTTTTCTATGTTTCGCAGCGTTCATTGAAGCAGCAGAATCGAACCCTCCTCCGTCAGTTAATGGACCTCGGTGCAGCGATCCACAAGCGAGGCGGGATGGACAGCTGTCAAAGCGTAGCCGGTAACTTGGGTCAGACAGAGGGCATCATTACACCCGAAGATGGGTCGGACACCTTGCAGGACACTTTGACTACCTCCATGGTTGCCATCAACACGCAGCCCACGACGACGAAAAAAATAGGACGACTTAGTTTTAACAGTATCGATCATTTCTTTAGACGAGATTGATTTATTGTTGTAAAATATTTACGGTTGCTAAAACACTTTGAAATCCGGAAAGTTGAGCTTTTAAGATTTGTGCTGTGATTCGTTGCTCGATGAAATCATAGTTGAATCTTTCCGCCTCGAGTCATGGAATGAATTAATGTCGCAGTCCTCCTATTTATACGGTCGAGATTTTTGTTATAGGGGATTCCGACCGTTTTTTTCTTTTAATTAATTGTAATCTTAAAGGAAAGACTTCAAAACTATTAAAAGGTCCTCAGTGTTTTGTGAAGATTGAGTTAAGATCATTTCAGGTTTTCATCACAGAGTATCTTTAATTGCATCGAGAAATATTAGAACAAAATTCATGAATTCATAATGATTAAATTCTGGATCAAGTTGATACCATTTATCTTTTAAATTATAAAGTTTTTTAGTTAAAAACTCAATTTAAAATTTTTCAAGGAGGATTACTAAAAAGTATTACATTGTATATGTTACTGTTATCGTGGATTGCAAAAACAAACATAGAGCAACACAGATTGTTCTAATCAGCTTGCAGTCTTCTTTGATAAACTCACTTATCTGTATGTTGTTTATCTTTACTTTTATGTTACTGGATTATAGTAGTTCTTTTCTTATTTTTAAATCGATTTATATCTTGTTCTTTTTCCAATATAATAATCGAACCCAGATGCTATTCTTGAAGCCATCGAGGTTCGTTTCATGGTCTTGCTATTTGAAATCGTATAGACATACGAGTAAAATGCACATGCACCTTTAATCGAAACAGTCGTATAAACTGAATTTAACAAACATACAATAATAATAATAATAATTATTATTATATCATTAATATTTTATATAAATTTTTATTGTCATAGCAAGAGTAACGTATTAAATATGTATTATAATTTAATTATGTTATGACGCTAAGTAAAAATGAAAATTGACGAAAATTAACATAGCAACAAAAACAAATTAGACTGAAATGATTCAGCATTATTTTTGTCCTATAAGACAATTTAGATAAGATACAACGAAACAGTCGGTGTCATTTCATTGTAGTGACACTGAAGTCAATAGAAGCAAAAACAGCTCACTGGTTACTCGCTCTATACTAAATTAAGTCACTTCCTCAAAACTTTCATTCGTCAGATGTCAGTACCAATTGGTACATCAGTGAAAATATTGATACTCATTTGTAATTTATTCAGTCTTTAAACTAAATATATATTTAATAGTCAAAGCAAATATCTAGATGTACTAGTGATGCAGTGATATTTACCTACCAAAGTTAAAATAGTGACACATTTTGTCAAAAATATTTCAAAATATGACTCTGTCATTTCACTATTCTTTTTACTTCCTAAAATATACGAAATAATCGATAATTGACATAAAAAGCTTATAGCTAAAAAGTGCATGCCAAACATATTACATTAACCTGAGTATTAAAGTTACAGCAAACGACTGGATTGCCGTTCTTGTCGAAGACCTTCCTTGATTTAACATTTTGCTAAATGGTGCAACAAGTCAGAAATAACTGAATAATCATTCAACTCGATCTGGAATTTGTCCATTGCGTATCCGGTTGTTCAAATCACCACAAAATTTCATCAACTTTGGGGCCACCTCCGAATGAGTGCTCAAATTTGATGTATACGCATATGTTGTCGACATACAGTATAACATAATAAAACTCCAAGAATCTTTCATCACTGAAAGCTAGAGATATTTTGGGGAATGGAAGTCCGAGTATCCCATTGGCCACGGAGAATCAGTGAGATTGAAAATATATTAAACTTAAACTGACATTGAACGTTCAGAACGTATAAGGGAATGGAAATGAGATTTAAAATAAAAATGACAGAAATGGGGCAGAACTGTAGATATGTCATTTGTACAGAAAATCTATAACTTCTACCATAGTTTGGACTTATGCACTGTAATAAATAACATTGACTCTGTAATTAGTACACTACACATAATATACATATGTAAAATAAAATATGTAGGCCTACATACACTGAGATATTTCACTTGCTAAGCCAATGTACGGATTTAGAATTGCTTTTAAGGTAATGCGCTACAGAATTCGAATTTTGCGAAATTTGAATGCATTTAATGGAATATACAAAAATGGAAATGACTATCAAATAAACCGGAATAGGAATTGGAATGAGAAATTGGTCACGGAAATTAAATCGTCTTTCCAGCACATCTCTACTTCGAGTGATCTAGTAAATGTTGTCAGTTTGAAGTCGAAATTTCTTTTCATAAAACTACATCACCGAAATTGAGTGCGCTACTTCGGTAAATGCCGTCAAATTAGCGCAATCAAAAAGTCAATTTTTTACAGTTTGGCCGCAAGCGATGCAATTATATTTGTGATAGAAGACGTAAATTTAGAGAAAAATTCGCGTAAAAAATAACTTGATTGAGACTAAGAGATGTTTCACTTTGGTGTTTTGTCATATTTCATGTCGCGGATCAGCAACGATTGCGATTTGAGAAAATAAGCATCGTTTGAAACAACCGGAAGCAAATTTTCTCTTCGTAAGTCGGAAAGAGCGTGTTTTTCTTATCACGCGAAATGTCTTTTAGTACTCGCGAAAGAAAAGTTTATTAATTCTATCAAAGATATCATATATTTAATGAGTTGAATTTTCTCATCTCGGAAAAAAATGGTTTAAACTGATGTATACAAGAAAAGTTGCGTTTTATAATTCGTAATATGACGTAACATTTTGACCGTGTATACTTTTGATCATTTAAACTAATTTAGTCACAGAGGCTTAAATAACGTAACTTTATATTATATCAAAATGAATAGCGCGGATACATAAATATTAAAATGCGGAATTAGGTACTTGATAATTAGGCAGCTTGATAATATACTTTGTAATGAGATTTAATATGCGTTGTACCTGGATTCAAACTTAGTGTTTTGAGTCTGATTACTTTTCATATTACACTTGAACAAATTTTTCAAGAATTTACTTCAGTAAAGTAATAACTTTTCAAATTCTTTTTAAACGCAAAAGATGCCTTATTAAATATTACTTTTATTTTATTAAATTAAATTATTAGAAATTATTATTAAATTAAACTTTTTAATTTTGAAAGAACAATCCATTGTATAGAACTTTAAAAAATTATATCATGTAAAAAATAGAGCAGAAATGTTAATTGTCTTATTTTTTATGTTTAAAGTACAAGATTTTCAATATTCTTTTTATCATCGAAAAGTAAAAGTTCATATTATTTACCTTGGCCTAGTTTTTTTCGACGGATCATCTACGGATTATATTTTGACATTAACGAACTTTGTGTATGCATAATACAAAGTTTTTTATGTCATAATATTTGAGTAGTCATTGAGATGTTATGACAAATGGAATGGTTTCATTCTTACAGTAATCTTCGTCAGAGGGCCGCAAAGATATTTTGCTGATGGGGAGGGGAAAAAAAGCCTAGTTTTATTCGACGACTTGTTTTTCTGTTTTTGTTCATTTGTCCAAATTTAGTAGAAGTTTTAATGTGACAGACAACCTTTTTTGCATATTTAAGTAAAAAAAATTTTTTTTTCACTTTTTGTCCGTTTTTTTCTCCATATTGACAGTCTGCCTTCCACAAACACATATGATTATTTCATATTCTGCAAGATTGGGAACTTTTTCTACGATGAGCTTTCTCATCGCAAGTAAAAAGTCTTTCAACACTTATTTAAAAAAATTTGTACGTCGATTTAAAGAAATTTCCAAAAAATTTGCACCCATTCCCTAACGGGGGGATGTGCTCCTCTGCCTACCCCCCCCCCCCCGTTCCGGCGCTCTGATCTTCGTGTAGGTCTATGCACGTATCATCACATGCTATCAATGATCAATTGATAGCATCTGATCATTGCCAAATCGCTTACAACAGTCAATTTAGTCAGATATTAATGTTGTTATGGCGTTAATGGTATGTAAATATACCTCCGTGTTCATAAAATATTCAATGCAAAACGAAGTATGTTGCGAAGTAACCCTAGACTGCACTGTGAGTATATAGCTTAGAAAATTCTCATTGTGCTTTGTTTAGTATATGAGTTATATTTTAAAGCTTATAGAATACAGCATTTTGACAACAAAAATCAGATATCTCTAATAAAGAAAATGCTCAGTGAACATTTCTGCAATAAAATGAATATTTTACAATAAATACAATTATGTTGCAAGTTTGTTAATTATCATAACTTCAAGTTTCATCAACTGATACATGATACTTATGGTAGGCTTATCATATGTATCGTAGAATAAATACAAAATGAGTCTAATTTGACTTAATAAGACATTACTCATTAACCAATTTAACTCAATATACCAAATACCATTTTTAGTTAGTAATTTTAATATGTATTAAAATACTTAATAAAATTCTGTAAAGGTTATTAAATACCTGACTTTTCAAATGTTTATATTTTATTAAAATGTAAATTTACAGTCTGTTTCTAAAACATGTTTAAATTTACTAAATAAAATTAAACATGTTCTAGAAATATACTCTAAATTTACATTTTTATACAAAATAAGCAGCTGAAAAATCAAGTATTTAATAATATCGAGCGTGTGCTCGTGTCATAAGTATACTCCATCAGTCGTTGATTGAATAATTATCGTCATTGCCAATATTTGGTTGAATTTTTGTTGTAACTTTTGATGAGTATTTGTAGACTTTAAAAAACATCAATTACACTGACAGATATTTTTAAGTTCAACAATGACTGTAATGTTTTATAATATTTAATATTTTTTAAATGAAATTAAAATTACTATCTTTGTCAGTAAAACAATTCATTTGTCGGTTCGTCTCGTTCAATTTC
>JAQIXG010002749.1:0-16746 GCA_034700105.1 Oconnorella tubifera
CGTTCGGGTCATGGTCGCTGTGGGGCTAGTTTATCTAAATGGGGTCTTAGAGAGAGCCCTCTATGTCCCTGTGGTTATCCTCAGACTATGTCTCACATTGTAAATGAATGTTCATTGACAAAGTTTCCAGGTGGACTCGATGCACTCCACCTGGCTGATGAAGCAGCAGTAAAGTGGCTTCGCAGCTCAAGCATACGCTAAGAAGAAGAATATTGTCTTAAATTCGTGATGTAGTCTAAAGTACCACGAATTTGATAGTAATGTGTTTTCTGGAGAGTGGATTCCTTTGATCGTCACTGAATGTGTGTGATACTTTTTCCCTTCAATCTAACTGCGAAAATGTAATCCGTTTTCTTTCATTTTGTTTGTTATTTGTTTGCTTGTTATTATTATATCCGATCAAGATGGCCTGTTATTAATAAAGCAGATGGATTTTTCTTTATTTACATTTTCCCTCGTCGCCTAATTTTTGTCTAACTTGCGTTTTTTTCATTTCAATCTTTATTTGGCGTATTTTTTTCTATTAAATCGAAACTTTATCTAGCACGCAATGAGTTTGTCTAGAGGAGAAGCGTATGCAATTATAGGATTACCGATTGGTACGAGGGATTCTTTTTATTATAACAAATTAGGTTTAATTTTAAAATAAATTAAAATAATGTAATTATTCCGAGTAGATTGGCACTTTGGATTGGATCTGTTTTGTAGAAATTTGTAATCTTGGGATCTAGATGTGAGATGAAATATCAAAAACTTGATTATTTTGGATTGATACCTTGTTAATATTTCCTTTTTTAATACAGTATTGGAATGTAGATTAAAATATTTGTTGGTATAGTATTAGCTTTAGCGTTAATCGATGATTTTCTATGTATTACTTAATTATTAATACAATTGCATGATTAAATGTTGATAAGGTACATTGAAGAAACCTTAGATATTATATCTATGTAACAAGTCATGATGATTTGCCAACTATTTCTAATGGTTTTGATTGAAGATTCAATTTTACCACTTTTTAAACTTTAATCTTTAAATTAAATTTGATATTTTGCAAACAGGTGCAGATCCTGACTCTATACGCGCTGGTTACAAACGTTTAGCTTTAAAGTGGCATCCAGATAAACACCGCGGTGTCAACTATAATGAGGCCTTGTGGGTAAGAAACACTTTTATAACTCAAATACCATGGATCAAATATACCATATATATCTATTATTGTTTTATTTCTGTGCTTTAATTTTATTGGAATTTATTAAATTTCATCATTAATGCCAGTATACTATTTATTAACTTACAGTATTTACTTTAAGTTTTGTATTTTTTGTTAAACGTACAAGTTTGAACGTACAAGTTTGTAAAAATCATTAGGTTGTACATGTAGTAATATTTTTGTTTCTCTTTATACTCTATAGAAATTTAGATGATGAACAGTTTTCTTTTATATTTCTATATGGCTATTGCTACGGTTTTTGGCAGTATCGTTAATATCATTTGGCAGTATCGTTAATAGATCATTACTTACTGATTGTAAAATTTTAAAAAAGTTAAAATTTGGAATTTTTATAATTGTTTTGTAGAAGTTTCAGCAAGTAAGCAAAGCGTACAAGCGATTATTGACTGACAGAGATGTAACATCTATGACTCCTGTAAGTTATGCCAATCAAGCATTACTTTAATCTTTGTATATACTTGATTGATATTTATCAATGATAGAGTTTTTAATGCACTGTATTTAAAATCAAGTGTTCTTATTGTTTAGTTTTTTCACATTCACTATTTGATTTATGAAACTAAAGTCTTTTGTGCTGATGTGACATTATGCAATAAGCAAAGTTAGATGATCAGCTAATAGTTATTTACTTTGCTTATACTTTGCAACGATTGTGATTTAATTTGTGCGTGTGAATCTGTACTTTATTTTAAATGTTAAATTGTCATTTTAGTAATGAAACTAAAAGCGCTTTATAATATTGTCATTATTATTGGCAAGATGGGGGGGGAGGGTCAAATGTTTCAGAAAATTGATTCATTTTTTAGAAAAATGTTTAGTTACGCAGTTGTATTGTTTATAAAACTATACCAGATGCTAATATATAAATTTTGGTTCTCTTTTCATTTAAATAATTACTTGTTACGCATTTATGTTATATAGCTTTTATCTTTTATTGATTCTTAACGACGCATTAGCACCATGAGATTATGTAATGCAAAAAATAAGTTTAAAAAAGTATGCAATACAAACTAAATACAAGAAATGTAAAGAAATGCAAACTAAGTACATTGAAATGACAGTTTAAATAGAAGAATGTTAAATAAAGAATGATATTTATAGGATAGATATGTAATTTGATAATTATGTAAAAAGACTTAGATTTGTTGAGACTAATATGAACTGAGGTACGTTAATAAAGCTAGAATTTGTGTCAAATAGGAGGAAATGTATGAGCAGTATCAACAGACATTCCATAAACAGCAACCAGGTATTTATATAAAATATATCACTTTATATTTATATTTGCCGTTAATTGTAAATTAATTTTTTGATTGAACTCTTCTGAATTAATTTTAAAATTTAATTAGATTAATTTATGGGATAGTTTAGAGATAGGTTAGGTGAGGAGATAGCGTAGTGGTAGCATGTTGATATTGCTAGTCAGATGCTGCGGTTCAAGTCCTATTTGTGTTAACCTATGAAGTTGACTCAGTCATTTATTATTAAAATAAAAGATTATCTTGTTTATTTAGGGAAGAAATAGCGGATCTGAAATTTTCTAAATTTTCTAATGCATTAGCCTCTGTGTCTAGGATTGCAAATTCAGTTTGTGGTTAATCGTCTTTAGTAGCCTTGAAGGATAAAAATGATGATTTCATTATTTCAACATTAAATGAAAAGGTCGAACGTTGTATTTCGCTTTGTAAACATGAAATTGAATCATTTATTTGTGCGATTAGTGCTCCTGATCATGAAAGTTATTCAGGACTTTATGCTATGAACAATACATGATTTGATATTGATTAATTTTGTTGGCTGATTTTCTTTTCGTTATTATTTAGCTATATATTGCGTTGTTGATAAATATTGCGCTTGTGTGTTTGTAGTGGCACCAGTTTATAGCAATGGTTTTGACGAGTCAAATGATGACAGTGATGATGACTCTGTTGGTGAATTAAATAAAGGTTTGCTAGCACTTCATTGCATTCTGATTCATTTTTTGTTTTAATATCATTAGTCTTTTATTTGAAATTGATTAACTTAATAAATTGAGAGATTAATTTTGAGTTAAAACTTGAAGCGAAATAAATAGTAAGACATCAGATCAATTTAGATTTTGCTTAATGCATCAATTATTTGAGTGAATAACAGCAGAGATGTAGCTTTCATTGTAAGCTCTGCTCTTAAGGCGCAACAAGTCTGAAATGTTGTTAGTCATATGGGGTTTGAAACTGGAACCTTTAGGTTTTTGTTTGAAATTTATATTGAATTTATTAATAGACTTTTTAGAATTTAACTGTATCGGATCAAGGTTCAGTAGATATCGAGACTTCAAAATGCTTGTCTATTTAGAACATCGTAGTTGGTTCACATTTGATTTCTGTAAATGCTCGTTATTTTTCTAACTTGTTGCACCCTTTAGTATGGTGCCTAGGGTTCTTTAATAACTATTTCCGAGACAACGGTCATATAATACGACTAATGTAGTCTTGCAATTTATTATTTAAATTATTTTTAAATTTATAATATTTTTTTTTAATATATGATTGCTTTCAGTGGTAAAATATATATTTAATTTTGATTTTGTTTTAATATAATGTATATATTTTTTTTATCAGGCACTGATGGAGCTTTATCAGAGGTTTGTAAAGTTAACTTATTATTTTACATGTTTTATTGTATTTTTTGTAATTTTAATGTAATTTATAAAAAGGTATATTTACTCTGAAAGTTTTAATGCTCGGTTTATTGCTGATATATCTGATGTGATTGATACATTAAAAGAAATAAAATGTCCGCTTTAAATCTCAACAATGTAGCGTTGAGCTGGTTTGAATAGTTTTTTCAGCATTTATAAATCTTAATTCTGTAGATAGTGAATTTTGTTAATTAATGTATTTAATTACTGAATTTGATGGTTTATTTAGGTATATGACTTATTGCATCTTACTAATTAGTGACTTTGTAGTGATTTTGTGTGATTTTGACAATATGGTACGAGTAATATGTTTATTGTTATCACTGTAATACACTGCTTAATTACATATGAAATAAAACTTCATTTTGAAGTATTACATAATTCCATTTCTTATATTCTACTAATGTCATTTCTGTCATCATTTTTTAAAGATTTTTTACTTTAAGAATAGTCTTTAAGATGTATATAAATATATGAGTGATATATACTTCCATTGCGCTGTCAAAAATACGTAATGCCTCTATTGCGGATGTTGGTTCTCAAAGCGTAAGATCTAGTATTTAATCTAATTTGTCGATAAAAATAAATGATTAAAATTTTATCATAAGATTTTCAATATTAGATATTGTTATGATCTAATCAGTTTTAAATTGTTTTTATTTTGATTGCAGCTAAAAAATAATGGAGAGTTAATAACGGATGAAGAGAAAGAGAGAAGAAAAAATGAGAAGAGAAAAGCAAAAAAGAAGGTTGGTTGGTTTTTATTTTAATTGAAAATGTGCAGGATCGATACCTTAAATTATCTTCTTTTCTATAAATAAAATGATATTTATTAACATTCATATTTAGATCCTAATACACATTCATATTTCAAGTCTTACGTTAATTTGTAGCATTTTATATACACGAATATTATATATTTCTAGTATTTTTAATCATTAAAATGAAATAAAACTTGTTGGTGGCTATAATGTGATTTTGATATAAATTTCTCTATGGATTGTTTTAATAACAGCTTGATTTATTTTCATTTAGCAAAGAAGAGAAAAGAAGAAAATGGAAAAACAGACAGAGGGACAAACAAAGGTTTGCGAAAATTTATTAAATACTTTTCTGACTTTGGTTTTGTGTTTTATTTTTGGTTGATTATTTTGCAGTCAATTATTTTGATACATTTGAAAATGTATAAAATTTGTTAGCGTCCAAGTTTTTACAAGTTCTCACAACATTGAACTAGTTTCTGACACTAAGTTACTAGGGGTATTGAATAATTCTACATTAAATTTTGATATCCTTGTAAACTCCATACTTAAGCAATGTTCACAGAGATTGTATATCATGAGTATTTCTATTTAATTTTTCTATGATAATCTAAAACTTCTCTGTACCTATGATAGCTCTTTTACTTTTCTTTCACACGGAATATTTGATGTAATCTCACTCAACTTGAAATCTGCACTCTCAGATTTGGTGGAGCATGTGTGATTTTTTCCAATGTTGAAGAGGCTATACATAGTTTTGTAATAGTTAAACAGGCAGTACATTTTACAATTATGATTTTAGTTTTGAATGAATGTTTATTTATTTTGTTATAAGGATGATGGTAAACAAAGCAAGTCATCAAAAGTGAAAGATAATCATATAGACAGTGAAAAATCATTACGAGACAAAAAGTCAGTATTTATTTTGAATAGATTTAGAAATAAATACTAGTTACTTTAATGAGAAGTAATGTTGTGTGTGTAACTTCTAGTGAATTGTATTACGTTGCATATAGTGATTTACTTTGTATTGCTGATGACTATTTTGTGCACTGAATGTAGATACTTTTGAGGATTTGCTTTATATTTATATCTGCTAATGGATCAAATACAGTATTTATGTATAGTCTATATTTATTATGTCTCTTTTGTAAGGTGTTGTCTGATGGACTATTCGTAAATAGGATAGACTCTTTATTAGAGAGACAGTAAAAAAGTTTAAATTTCCATATTTTGGAATGTAATGAGTTGAAAAGAGAAATTCTGCCGTAAATTTCTTACGCTAGAAATTCATGGCACAACTTTCAGCAAAAATTTCATCTTTCTAAAATGTTCTGTTTTTAATTAGACATATAGCAAACGAAATTATACATTTTCAGTGTTACAGTGTAGATAAATGTTGAATTAATACAATATATGTATATTTTCTTCTTACATTGTATCGAGTTGTGTAATATAATATAAATTGTCTTTAATTCTTTGCATTTTAAACTCTGTTTTTGAAATTGTAATTATTTTCTTTTTATATTTTTCTGTATTTTAGATCAGATATCATTTCTGATTCAGATTCTGAAGTAAGCTTAAATTTTTACATTTATTTTATGCGAATAAATTTATACTTTAATAATATTTAATTTATTATTGTGCCTGGTATTTCATTTTATTAAGTTCTGTTGAATTCAATATGATCTTGTGATAATTTCTGTAAAGAAAATTAAGTTTAACTGTTGTGGAAGGAAATTAATTTTTGGAAAATTTAATATTTTGTTAAAAATTAATCAGTATTGATAGGAAATAATAATGATAATTTGATTACAATAAAATGTACATATGAAAGTTATAGCGTGAATTTTGTATTTTTGTCATTAATTTTTACGGTTTTTGTCTTTTAATTTATTCTGTACTTGATTATTTAAATGTTAGTTTAATTGAAGATTAATTGCAGTTATGATTTTGTAATATAAACTAGAATTTATTCTTATATCTAATAATTCGTTTAGATAGTTGTTTTTATAAAATTTTCTTTTGCTTTTTTGATAAAACTTATTTGTTTAAGCAATATTTTATTCTTGGCCTTTCAACGAAGAAGGTTATTTAAATGTCAGTGTCAAAGTCAAGAGTTTATTAATCCTGGCTTCTACACAGCTGGTTATGCTCATAATAAAATTAATATCATCTTTAATTTTTCAAGTAGTGGTTGAATAGTGATATTATATATTTCAATCATTGCATGTCATCAAGTAGTTTTTTTGTGCTGCTGTGACATTAAGACATATGCCAAGAAATAAACATTAATAAAGTATTATAATATTTATAAATGTTTGTGCAATAAGATACATTTGACGAAAATTAAATACAATTTTGATTAATTCTTTAATTATTTATTTAAATTTAAAGAAATGAAAGTAACCTTTATTATTATTATTATTATTTTTATAATTTCTATTATTTAATTCTTGAAAATATTGCGTTGGTTTTTGATAGAATTTCGATACAAACTCTGCATTCTACAGTCAAGTAATTACTAAGAAAAAAAAATCAACTACATCTAATAATTCAGATACAACATATCAACAACAACCACCAACAATAAATAAATCTAATAGACCTGCCGAGCAAAAATCAGTTGAAACTAATTGCTCAAGACAGGAAGAGGCAAGTTTAATATCTCTTTTAATTAATTTTAGGATTTTAATTTTTTTTCTTTATAAAGTCGATGAGACTGAAATTATATGAAATTTTGAGATATTTTGTTTTTGTTCTATCTTGTCCCCACTGCCTGCATAACATATAAAAATATAGTGCATAAAATATTTTTATTTTGATACAAAATGAATTTTTATTATCAGTTAAAATTATTTTCTCAAACTTATTTAAAAATTGACATTTCTGAATTTACCGCTTGAAAGTATTGTTTCTGTTTTATCTTTGAGTTAAATATTACTTTATCAGACTTGATGATATGATTTTATTTGTTGTACTTGCAGGCTTGGGATCATATAGATCCAATTGTTTTACAGAGTCGACAGCTGGCCAGTAAGTGTTCTGTTTCCTATAGTTTGATTTATGCTAGCACTGAAAATTTCTAAATTGTAGATTATATGATTTATTACAATTATAATGGTCGTGTTGAATTAGCTTTATTTAGTACTTTTTTTGTGTATTTTAATTAATGTTTAATGTATAAATTAGTAATTATGGCATAATCTTCATTACTAATTAAGAAATTAAAAACTAATGTAATAACTAAATGACAAAGTTAAAGACATCATCTTTGACTTTGTTATTTGGTTATTAAATGAAGTTATTTTCATTTGTTAATTTATTTGATTAATTAATTTGTTTTTATTTATTTTTGTTTGTTATTTATCATTTGGTTATTAAATGAAAAGATGCTAGATTCTTGTTTAGTAAGTCTCGATATACTAAACTTTACAACTTTTAGTAATCTGCGTAATTGTCAGTTTTATTTTTATTTGTTTATCTAAATATTTAGTTTAATGTAACTTTTTATATTAAATGATTTTATGAGTACTTGTTGTGCGCAGTTCAAGGTAATGAAATGGCTAATAGTGGTCACTACTGTACTGCTATTGATCTTTTTACTGACGCAATTAAATTAGACTCTAAAGACTTTCGGTAAATGATTCATTTCTATTTGCGTAATTTATTGAATTTATTATTTTAATTTATATAATTTGCATTATTTTACATAATTTTATAACAATAATTATTATTTCAATTAAATGATTTATTTTGTATTCAATTTAAAAGATTCACATCATTAGAATGTAAGCAGGCATTTAAAAGTATATTTTTAAATGAATCAGAGAGAAAATGCCTCTTAATAAAATACACGAAGACAGAATTTGAGTTCGAGAGCCCATTTTTAAGAAATTTTAATATCAAGTATAATCGTAAAGGAGTAAAATCAAGTCGACCTAGGCCATTTATAATCTAACTGACTCCCATTTATTAAAATGAAATATACGTCGATATACAGAGTTCCAGCATGCATTAAGTTCAGATATTTGTTCATTAGACAGTTTCATTACCACTGTAGCATACATTAAAATAGGTAGACAGAATGATTCAGCCAAATTAAGTTTAACAATATCCTCCATAGATTTACAGTTGCTTAATATGCAGTTACACGATGCAAAGAATTTTCGTTTGATAGAATTAATGTCTATTTTTAATTTCTTTCTAGCTGTAAATTCGACACCAAGATTTTTAAATGACTCTGTCCAATTGATCGGTTGATTGCGGAGAGTCATGGCACCTATGTTTTATCTTGTCGCGGGGCCAATAATTATAATTACATAATTAGACTTTGCACACTTAAACTGTAACAGATATTCTGAGCTTAACAATTCACAACAAGCGAGCATTCTTTGCAGACCATTTACAGAAGCAGTTAAAATGAAAGATCGTCAGCATACATTATAACCCCGACATACTGACCATTAATTTTACAGCCCGCGTTGGAATCCTTAAGATTAGTTATAAATACGTTTATAAATAAATTAAAGAGTGCAGGAGAAATTATACTCCCTTGACGAACTCCACTAAATACAGTAAAAATTTCTTGATAAAATATTTTTCCACTTTACACACGCGTTAAGTTCAGAGTACCAATGTACGAGAAGTAAGATTAACCATTTTGGCAAACCAGATTTGATAAGACGTGAAAATAATTTAAAATGATTAATTCTATCAAAAGCTTTTTTAAAATCTAATGATGCTGCAAATATGGAACTACCCTTAGACTATTGATACACAGCAGGTTTATATCAAGTATATAAAAGCCTAGATTAATTATTCTGTTGACTAGTATACGTGAATGCAAATGCCATATAAACTGTTTGATAAGTCACACACATAACAATGCTCTGTTAAATGAAACACATGGTCAATGCAATGTCAAGCTATAATATTAATTTATAAATATTTATACATTTATTAAGATTATATTAAATTTATAACGGATAAAGTTAGAATGTTTGCGCTGTGTTCTTGTTTTAGGTTCTTTGGCAATCGTTCTTATTGTTACGATAGAATACTACAGTACGACAAGTTAGTATTCTTTATTTTTTACTCGATTTTAATAAAAAAAAATTCTGTCACTCTATTGTAGCGATGGTCAAGTTTTGTTGCAAAATTACAAATAAATAACCTGCGTTGTAAATGAGATGTGACGTTCTTATGACTTGGTGAGTTTTAGAAATACTTTTAGTATGGAGTTAAATACAATGTACAAAGCCTAAAGTTATAGTCCTTTAACCGAGACATTGTCTGTTTACAATGACAATTTTTTATAAGAAATGATTTTTCTTGAAGTTAATATAGTAAAATTAATTAAAATAGTAAACGTTTGTAATATTAAAAATAATTTTTGCTGAGAATCTGTGCATATATGCTGTCCCTAGATTTATATAAAAGTTAAATATTACAATTTTTAATGTGTCATTAATTATTCTTGCTTTATTTACTGCAGTGATGTAATTTTAATTTTCATTGTTTGATTGCGTTGTAGAGCTCTAAAAGATGCAGAACGTGCAATAAGTTTAGCCCCAGATTGGCCCAAGGGCTACTTTAGAAAAGGAAGAGCACTTGCTGGTATGAAGGTAATACACGATGATATTTCTATTTAGAAAATTTGAATGATTTTATATATTTCAGTTTAATTTAACGAAATTTCATCAGATTATGTATATTAACTGTATTGTAATTTTTGTCAATATCTTTTTACTAAGTTTTTGTACAGTTGTTATAGTATCGAACTTTGACTAGAATATTTAGAATTCATGTTTTACTTGGCTCGTAACATTTTGTAAAATTTACTGCATTTATTAGCAAGGTGTTTAATTCAACTAATACATCTTAGAAGTTAGTTACTAAATGGTCCTCTAAATGTTACGATTAAGTTAAATAATTAAAATAACTTTATGTCTATAAATCTATAATTGTCAATAATTTGTTTGTATTCCATGGTTTAAAGATTGTTGAAAAATCAAAATGTCCATATTAAATCAACCTCAATTTTTTCTTATCTTTGTTAAATCAGTCCAAACTGATGATTCTTGAAGTTGGTATGCGTTTCGAATTAGGTTGGACTTAGGGCTAATGTTAAATAGCGGATTTTTTCGGGTTACGATGACTAAACGAAGTAATTGAGTTGATTAATCGGCTTATTGTATTCGGGGTCTTTTTCTGAATTAATTTATAGCGGATTGAACTATTTTTCTGTTGTTAGATGTACGTTGATGCTGAGCAGTCTTTTATTCATGTACTCAAACTAGACTCTAAGTGTGACGACGCTGTACAAGAACTAACTAGGATACGCACTCAACAGCTGATGGTATGCAAGGCACCCCTAGATATAGCTTGTGTTGCTTATGTGAAGCAATGAGATTGGCAATGACTTTACGAAGAATTTATATTTTACTTCGGGATCAATAAGAAGTAGATAAAATAAATAAAATTGTAAATAAACCTAAGTTTTAAAAACAAAGAATTAGAAAATTAAATAATTTTTGAAAAACAAGTTTGGACAAAATGAGAATATAAGGTTGCTTATATAAAGAGCATAAATTCATACAATAACTTGCGACGATAGTCAATACCAGTGAATTATTGACTTGTTCTATGCAATTTCAAGAAGCAATAGAAAGATAGAAAGTAAACTAGTCTCAAAGTGATATAAAGTAAAATAGTCTCAATTTTAATTAATTAATTACTTAATTAATTTTAATTGAAATTATTTTGCAAACGCATTAACAACTAAAACTCACAAACAGAGAGACATGCGAAGACAGAGACAAGTAAGGTACTAAACTTGCATAGTTAGTTGTACACATAGTAAGAAAGAAATTGACAGTTAAATAAAAATTAACATTCTAAACAGGGAAATGTTTTTCCTGACAGGATATGGGTTTTACAATGCAAGAAGCTGAGGTGGCTTTGGCTCGATATCCTACGTTCCCTCAAGCACTCGACTCTTTACTTTCTGGCTTAGGTAATGTGTAACTGGTCAATTATTCAGTGTTTTTATTTGATAGTTATGATCTATTGTTTATGCAAGTAAGGCAAAAATGTTAGGCTTTATTTCTGTACTTTGATTCCTATTTGAAATCAAAATTTATTCAAGAAACACAATATTGCCCCAAAAATCTAAAATAATTGCTTCATTTCATTAATTATTAACTTAATTTAATTTGTTCTTCAGCATTAAATAAATAATATTAATACAATTCTATTAAATTTAACTTTAAATTTTTTTGAGATTTATTATTATTTTTTCAGCGAGTAATGGTCTACTGCTTCGAGCGCAAAGTACTGATATAAATTCATCTCATTTAGTCAACAATAGTCATTCACTGGCCGCCCAGCCAGTACATCCTATTCCTCCGCATCATTATCAACAAGCCGCTTTAAAACTTCAACATACTGCCGCAGCCAGTGTGGATGTTAAAATGGAGTACGTTTTATCATCTTTGTATTTTTTATATAATTCAGTTTACAGATAACAATACATATCATAAGTATATATCGAACACAGTTTTTGATTACAGGTTTCTCAGAATCTGCAGCATATGAGTTTTTTTTTATTTATTTAATTTGGTTAAATATTATAGCAATTAAAGATACGAAATACATTTTAAGTGTATTGAAACTTAGAGGTTTTGCTTTACAGGTTTTTACAGGTTTTCTGATCAAAATTTTTATTTTATCCGAATGATTTTTATTTTATGCATTGAGGTTGCATTTCATACTTATACTCTGTATTATTTTGAAGAAATTTTTTATATCCTCATGTTTTATATTGTTTGTTTTAGTCCTGCAAATCCTGAAGGTCTTTCTGCTTTATGGGTTGGGAATGTTCTTCCTGAAGTTTCTGATAAAAAATTGATGCAGATGTTTTCCAAGTTAGTTCGGCCTAATTATGTTATTGTATACTTATCTAATTCTCAATTACATTGACTCTAATTTATCTAGTTATTAATTCTCATCTTAAATTTAAACTTATAAAATTTAAATTTGAATTCAATTAAACTGTTCTCATGATGAGAAAATCAGTTGGAGCTATATCATTCTTCCTCCAATTTTCTCAAACAAATCTGTTTAAGTAAGAATTGTAAAGTCTTTTTGTATTGTAAAGTATTTTTGTTGCTTGAATTTTTTGCATCCAGTTCATAGCATGTCACTAAATAGCTTTTGTGTTGTTATTGATATTAAACAATAACATAGTAAATTTTGATATATACATGCACGCATTTTTAACGTTTAAGTATGATTTTTATTATCAAATTTTCAGCTTTGAATAATGCTTTTTATTATTTATAGATATTATTGCAATTTTAATTATTTTCTATTTGTATTGATTTTCTGTTTCATAATATTTTTAGATTTGGTTCGGTGACAAGTGTCCGATGTTTACCAGAAAAATTTTGTGCTTTTGTCAATTTTAAAGATAAAGACTGTGCCGCAAAGGCTTTGAAAAATTTACAGGTAAACAACATTGCCTGCTTACTATCATTAATTCTCTACTGTTGTTACATTCGATAATTAAATTTGGTTTAAATATTTTAAATTCTGTATCTTCATGTATTCGTATAATATTTTTTGTTTAATTGATATATATTAACAGAATGTAGGTTTACATAATGTATACAAAGGCAGTCAAGGTACTAACTATACTATTTAGAAAAGTGTTGAATTCAAGTGTTGAACTAAGTCATTGACTTTTCTTTTGTTGGCATTAAAAGATGTCATATACATGTCAAGAAATTATATTTCATCATAGGGCACGGAATGTGCCGGGCAGAAACTACTAATAAAGTTTCCTGATAATCCTGTCGTTGCTGGAAATGTTGTGATAAAGAAAACTGCACCTCAGTCAGTCAACTCTAGCTTGTCTACGAATAATAGTAATGCTAAGAAAGGCACTGTTGCAGCTAAACCATCTACTAATGGCAAAGGGTAGGCATTTACAAGAAAAAAATTTAAATAGATTTTTAAGCTTATTGTTGTGATTTGTAATTATTCTGTTTCGATTTATGATATTATGTAACATGTAACAAAATGAATAAAATTTTTTTTTATATTTAGATGAAATTTATGATCATTATAACTTATAACAAGTTTTAAAAAAGTTTGTTTTTGTTAGTTCTTGAGAATTCGTAAATCTGGAGTAAAACAGTTCTTGTTCATTAACTTGAATATAAGTCTCAAGAAATTGTGCTTTATTTGACTGCATCACTTGTTTAGATTTCCTGCTAGACTTCCCTTACTTTGTTTCTATGTTTTGTTTTATCATTTTTTTTATTTGCTCAGATGCATTGCTGAGCAATTCTGTTTCCAAGATACATTGTACTCTGGTTACAAATTTCATATAGAAAATGTTATGCTTATTGTATAAATAATTAATTGATATTACATTGTTCTGCTATAATTTTTGTATCGTGTTCTACTACTATATAGCAACAAACAGCAGAATTTATCTCAACGTTATCAAAAGGTAATATAGAAAATTATAAATGCTTGCTTGTGGCTTTGTCATAATATATGAATGCTCACAGTGAATTTTCTTCTGTTTTTCATTTTTTTACAATGCATGCTTATATATTTTATTTGTTTTTACTTGTAAATTGTAGTATTCTGTAAAATGCTTACTGTACTAAATTCTTTTATTTTGATTAGTTTATTTGGTTCTTTCGTGTGTCTGTTTGTTTTTATATTCAGTTGTATGAGTTTGTTTTTTATTTTCTCAACCTTTTTATGTCATATTTTGATTTACTCTGATTTGATTTGTCTACAATTTCAATTTGAGAGTTGAATATTTTACTTATTTAGCGGCTTTCCTGCTTCAATTTTTGCCTTTTAAATTATAAATAGTACTTCATATTTGCTGGATACTCATTATTTCTCATTGCTTTACCAAATGGTTATCATTTTGAAAGATTCTCTTTTGTAGTGGTTTACTTTATTTAGTTTAGTTTGCATGGATTTCTTTTCTTTACGAATATCAATTTATTTCATGTGGCTCTCTTTTAAGGTTTTTGTAGCTCGCTTTTAATGTTTTTACATATAACTTTACATAGATATTTATGATTTTCTAATAACTATAATTTGTTATCTGTATGATAGCTGAGTGATAATATTTTGTTATTAGAAATTGTGTAGTATTTAGTTTTGTTATCATTTATATACATTGTACTTATAAATGTGTTAATTATTTGATTTAAGTCACAAGTTTATAGTGACAGCTAAAAAATTCTATGTTTTCTCAATATTCAGCAATTTTTTATTGACACCATGGCCTGTTAAGATTTGTTAACATTCTTTTTATTTAAACTATGTTTAGTGTCCCATCATATTATGAAAAATTTATTGAATATATCTTGTTGAGAGAACTTATATATTTTTATGTATTTATTTTGTTTTCTTTTTTTTTTCATTAATTTATTTTAGATTTAGGAGGCGTCATATTGCTTCCGTACTTTATTTTCGCTGTAATAATATAATTTTTTGAATATTTATATTGTGTTTTCATTCAGTGATCGAAGCGCACAAGTAGTCAAAAAATATATAGCCGCTCCCGGCAATGAATGTTTCTTTTGGCGAACCAATGGCTGCCAGTTCGGTGCAAACTGCAACTTTAGACACATTGCCGCTCATAAGGGTATCGATAAAGACGTCTGGGAGTTGACCAAATAATGAAAATTACATCTGTATGTCGCGTATTGATATCACAGTAGTTTGAGTGATGCCGCGTTTAGTTTTGAATTTTCAATTGAGTCTCATTTATCTTAAAATCATTGTTTATCTATTTTAGTTGTTAGATCTGCATGAGATAGAATATTTGAACTGTGTCGTTTGTGTAGCCACTTTCTTCTTAATGTACTTATGCGTATAATTAAAAATTTATCTTTAGTTGTATTTAATATTTTGTGTGTTGCTGCTATTAATGTGAAACTTTTCTATATCGGCTTTTTGTTTTACTGAAATATTAATTTCTAACTCTTAATCTCATGAGATCCATGGCTTATTTTAAAATATTTGTACATTCTTCATTGGATATCTTAACATTCTTAATACTATCTGTGACAGACACCAGAAGAATATTGAGGTAGAACAGAAGGGATATTGATTTATTTCTTAATTACCATGTTGTGAGGTACTTTTTATGATTGTAAAACTTAAGGTTTGCTTTTGGGAAGTAAAATTTATTACAAATACATCTTTATTGTGATTTTAAATAGCTTTATGGCAAAATTGATTGAATTGATTTGTGCAAATTTAATCAGTATTTCTTATAAATCGCACGCACTATTTTGTACATATAGCGTAAGATTTCATCGAGTACGAAATAACATTTTAACATTTAGATTACATTTTATTTTCATTCTGTAGACAAGATGTTTAAGGCCGATTTATTTCGTGGGTTATAATTAATGATAGTTTTATAACAGTATATTGATATTATCTTGTGTGTTTGTGACAAATTAAATTAATTATCTCGTATTGAATGTAAGTTCAATTTCAATATAATTATCACTTGAAGCAGTATTTTTGTCTGTGTTTTGTATATCAGAAATTCTCGTCTGAAATTATTTAATTATATGATATCAGTGTGGAATTATACATTATCTTCATCACCTTTTTCTAAATTGCATTTATAATAATTACTATCAGTGATTTTTATCATTTTTCTGATTAAATACTCTCAAACAATGGCCTGATATTATTAATATATATTCACTGTAATTTGCTATTAAATTAGTTATTGTAGAAATCATAACTGAATTGTAATTTTAAGGGGATGGTTACATTACTTATTGCTTGTTTTTCGAGTTCTAGAAATACATAAAAATATTAACATCTATAACTGAAATTTGATTGTTTTATAAATTGTAACTTATTTGATATTGCAATAATTTTACATTGTAAATTCTGAATTTTGTAATGTAACCGGTAATGAATATATTATATGAGGGGCGTTCAGTAAGTAAGTCCCAAATCTATATAGCAAAAGCACTGCAGCAGAGTTTTCGTATTAACTGTGATAC
>JAQIXG010002750.1:0-16742 GCA_034700105.1 Oconnorella tubifera
CTCCAAAAAAATACTTCCACGTAGTCAGGGGGGGATATCTTGTTAAAGATTTTATAAGAATTTTGCATCATTCTAAAGTTAATTTTTTTTATTTTTATTTCGAAAAATGTAATAAATTAAAAACGTATCATTAAAAGTCAATTGAAGCATAACAATTTCTAAGAAAAAAAAATTTGGAAAAAATCAGAATTTTTCAAATTTCTGATTTCTCTCTTTCTGCTTTTTCAAGTCTCTTCTTATCCTATATATAGACTTAAAACATAGATTTTTTAGCAAATAAAAACGTATAGAAATGACTGAAATTATTTTAACTGTTTTAAGTTTGTAAAATAAGAAAAATTACATGAAAATATTTTTCCAATCCATACTTCAAACTTTAAGTAATTCAGAAGTCGAAGTTAAAAATCAGTAAAACATAAATATTAGTTAAAAAATACTACGTCATCAAACTTTTTGCACCCCCTGCCGTAATTTTGTTTACCCTACAATTTTCGGGGGGGAGGGCATCCTATAATTGGAAACCACCCATCCCCCCCCCTCCCTCGTTCACTGATCATTTGAAAAACGCCTCTTAATCGAATTGTCGTTCATTATTCACTATTGTCATCGGCGGATCAACTTGAATATTTAGACAAATAGAATCTACATAAGCACTTAGACTAAAATCACGAAGAGTGCGCAACCTTGTGCACAACCAATGAAAAGGAGAAAGTTTAGAAAGTTAGTAAATTTTGTAAATTATTGCATTTACTATAGGTTAAGATGAAAATTCTTTTTCTGCAGGTCTTTGAATTCGGAAATTAATAGGAACTCGATTTTTGAGAATCCTAAAACTATGCAGCATGTATGAAATTACTTATTAGGCCAATTTCAGTTTATATTTTTATTTACACCTAAATTTACTGTTTAAATATACTATGAGATAATAATTTATAAAATGAATAGATCGCAGATTAGTCACTTATTTTTAAAGTATATCTTATCTAATTTTTATTTGACAATAAAAATTTAAAACTAAGCCGAGTTATAACATTTTACGTTAACTATGCCCATGGTTAAGCCGACAACTGTATTACGTTCATTGTAGTTAAAAGTTAATATAATCTGGATGTACGTGACAAACTGATTTTTAATTGTTCCTGTCAAAGCTTTCTGTCATTTCTGATACTGCACTCAAATGCTCTGCAGAGACTGATCCTCAATCGCTCACTCGCTCGCTCACTCACTCACTCGCTCACTCACGCACTCGTTCAGTCACTCGTTCACTCAGTCACTCACTCCTTCATGCACGCATTCCCTCTCTCCCTCCCTCCCTCGTCAGTGTCTGTGTGTATAGAGTTACAGACCTATTGAAGATGATCCTGACAGAGACAGATAGAGACAGAGACAGACAGAGACAAAGAGACAGAGACAGAGAGTTACATGCTGCTTTTGTACTCAGTTTTACTTGAGCACGTACGAGCAACAGAGTACATTGTAGAAATAATGAGCACTTTAGTTTTAATTATATCAAATGTAAAAGCTCATAACGCACGTTACTGTATGCGATTCATACTAGATAAACTATACTTTATAACTTAGAGCTTTTCTTTTTCAACTTCCAGCATTTTACAGTTTACGAAAATAAAATTATCACGATCAAATCGAGTTTTAAAGTTATAGGACTTTGAGGATATTTTTGAGAATCGATTTTGTTGAATCTTTTAAAGGATTTAACTGAAGTAATTAATAAAATTAATTAATTAATTTGAAATGATGTATGCCCAAGTCTTTCGATTTCTTTCAATCATCTTTTTCTTCTTTTCACTCATAGAAGCTCAGAAATCAAAGCATCCCAGTAAGTATATAATTTTCATTAAAATAAAATATTAGAAAATATAATGTACCAAGAAATTAATGGTCAAGAGATAATGTCTATGAAGATATTAAAGATTCAAAATCTTAGCCGTAAAATTGTTCCAATACCTTTGAAATATAATTTTTTACTTTCAACTATAAAACGACTTACAATAATTTTATATAAAAATGTATTTAATATAAAATAGCTAACTATATTTTCGATTTTTTTACGTTTGAATCATGAAATTAAAATTTTGTTAAAAAGAATTTAATGGGACTTTTCTTTAATGACTAAAAGAAATTAGTCAAATGGAAATTATAAATAATTAAAAAAAATTGTTGTATCGCTAGAAATTGTTGGAGTATTTTTTTATAAAAATATATACTATATTACCCCGGTGTTAATTGTTCTAAATTTTAAAATTA
Source organism: Oconnorella tubifera (assembly GCA_034700105.1). Classification (NCBI taxonomy): domain Eukaryota; kingdom Metazoa; phylum Annelida; class Clitellata; order Enchytraeida; family Enchytraeidae; genus Oconnorella; species Oconnorella tubifera. The sequence goes on from JAQIXG010002750.1 coordinate 2,266, forward strand.
TTCCTCCCCGTGCTGATAACCCCCCCCCCCTTACTAAAGTTTTTATTCACCACTTGGTGATGATAATCCTCGTTTTATGAAACAATTTAATTCATTTCCTCTTTTCTAAACATAAAATAATAATCCATAGAAATTGCCGTTAATGAATAATGCTGGGAAACTCATTGAATAAAACTATTCAATCATTCTTTCTTTTCGTCCATTGTTTTCAGCGTGAATATTTCAAGACCTCTTTATAAACACGCTTCTGTTTAACTGTCAAAGACTCGACACGCTTGAATGAATCTTTCATTGAAAGCGATCAAGCGAAGAAGTTTTAACAATTTAGAAATGGTTTTTATTGCGTGATGAGTTGATCAATTAACACTTTTATGAGTTTACAATTTTATATTCTAAATAATTTTCGCTTGAAATATAATCAGAAATCATTCACTTTGTTGTAGCTTTAGTTTTAAAATGTTCTCTGCATATAATTTATTGTTATTTTTACAAAGAATTCAAATTTTTAGCTGGATAAAAATGTGTATAATATCAAAAATATTACCAAGCTATCAACCTTACTCCACTAACTTGCATATTATTATATTCGTGTAAATTATGCTTCATTATAAATCGTACATATATTATATATTGATCTATTTACTAATATTATCGCGAATCAGTCAATTTAAGTCCGTGTAATGAGATACAGTGTTAAGTACAAAATGAATTAAATTGCCTAAAAGCGGCAGACTTTTCAGTTTATTCGTGACTAAATCTTAACGCTATCCCTTTATAACGAATGCGTGTAGTTTTTCCATGCATTGTCTCTCAGTATGTACGAGACGAGAGAGACATTGAGACAGTAAAGAGACATTTACATGTAGAAGACTTTCCTAATTATTGTGAGAGATAAATGAACAAGGATAATTTTGTGACGCACTGTTCTTGTCTAAACTAGCTTCATTTAATAAAGACAGAGTATGCTGGAGTTTTTGCATGTGTTGGGCTATTACACAGCATACGTTATACTTTAAAGTGTACATATATTGTGTATATACTTTTTGTATACATGTGTTATTACATACAGTGGTGGCGTAACAGTAACTATCTGACCACGGCCCCATAGCAAGTTTTTGTACGCGGGCCCATCAAATTATTGCCAATTAATAACTTAAAAAGTAAGAATAACATGTCGTTAAGTTGCAAATGTCTATTTAAATTTCGTAATTTTTCTCCCCAGTTTTTTTTAGTTATTTTTAGCAGACTTTCTTTCATACATAAACTTAATGAATGACAAGTAACTAGTCTCCCTGATAATTGCTCACAATTTTTTTTTATTTTGCGTCTGGCCGAGCCCCCAACACTCCCGGACCCCTCAGCATTGCTGGAGCTGCTACCACGGTAGTTACGTCACTGGTTACATAATATATAACTCAGCGTTAAAGTATTGTATATAATATTTATTATACAGAATTACATATATACGTTCTGCACATAACAGTAAAGCATACAAGGTAATGATGTATATCGCCAATTTTTTACTGGGTATAACAAGTTAATGGTATAACGCTAAATGATAATAACGTTATATTCTGGAACATATATAGGCTTCGCAACAATAGCTTTCTATTATAATTTTAGAACATAGGCCTTGCAATAATGTTGTTCTATTCTAAAGCGAGTGCTACCTTAATTTGAATATTTTAAATCAATCAAAATATATAAATACACAATCTTATTCATTGATACAATCCGCCGTGAATTATTTTGTGAGTATGGATTCTGCAGCGTAATGCTTACTTCCAAATCGAATTGACAAGAAACGAATATCTATTTCCAAATGTTTCCTTTTCCTCAATCTTGTCATGTACTTCTAACGCGAACATAACTTAACATCTATACTTGTTAAAAATTCAGCTATCGACTTCTTAAAGTGCCCATTTGAATATCTTAGAGCATTGAGTAAAATTACCATCCGATATATACTTTAGTGGGAGTCTAAAATTCAGACAAATCGTCAATCAAGAACGTGTTCAGCGAGCAGTACTGAGTGAATCAGCACAAATAAATCTCAGTGACTTTGACAAGATGCGCAGTAAATCTCAACTAAGTTCTCATCTAATGCCATTTAATTCTGTTGTGACTTGAGTCGAATGTTTATGTCACGGACTGTTAAGCTGAGGTCGATGTTTCATGATCAGAGATGTTAGGACCTTGATCGAGGTATTAAGGGCTCACACGGGATGACTGAGTAGAGGTAGGAGGGAGGGGATAGGATCCCTGTATCACTTGAAAGTCGATGGGATACTGGGATATACATCATTATCCTAATATGTATTTAATAAGCTATTTGATAAAAGCCTGACCAAATCTGTATCATATTTACAATCTTAAGAATATTGGTTTGAAAGCTGATATTTTTTCAGAAGAAACAAAATGAGAAAGTTCTATCGAATAAATAAATAAAAGTTCTATAAAATAAATGATCGTCTTTTTTACCAATCTCTTTAAATTATTATTTGAATCAAAAGTGGATCAGTCTTTCTATTTTGTGTATGAAATATAATGAATTTTATCAATATTTCACAAAAAAAACTATTTTTAAAAGCTTGCTTTTAAATGTAATTTTTATTTGTATAAAGCGATATATTACAACTTCTAACAGTTCCAGCGCTCCTGCTTTAGGCCTAATATTAAATTACCAGTTTTAATTTTTCAACGACTCAAATTTGCTGCCAGGATTGATTCTCTCTCGTTAAGAGAGAAAAGACTAATTTATTGAGCATCAATTAAAATTGAATAATAACTTAAAACACAATTTCAGCTGTCGATAAACTTACTGAGAGTCTCAACGAAATAAATTTAAAAGAAATAAATAAGCTTAATGAGAGTCTCTTGAATGAAATTAATGAACGCAACTTAATTAACAACTTATAACGCCTGCAAACAGAAAAAAATGCAGCCACATAAAAAATCTAAAATCGTAGAATCAATTTAATGATCACATTGAAGTAATCGTGATTATGAAAACAATTATGATGACAGTAATGACTATAGCTATGATAATGAGACAAATAGTCATAAAGTACCTCTACTCAGAAATCAAAGAAGCCGCAGGAAAAGGTTGTCGATCACTTGACAATCTAGGAAAATGTAAAGGGATGCAAAGTTTTTCTAGAATCCGCTATGTTTCTTTCATCGATGATTTTATTTGTTTATGTATAATGATTCCTTATATAATTATTCTCTAGGTATCCGGGGGGAGAGACTCCCTATTTTTTAAAATAATTTTAAACACGATTCTGGTATCCCTGGTCTCCTTGATCAAAGTTCTCTCTTAAGATCCGATGTCGTTTTCTTCAAGTTGATAATCAATCCCGATTCATATTAGATCAGTCTCTCAATTAAATTCAATGATTCACCATTCAAAATTTATGAAATTATTCACTAAAAATGTTTATAAAAGTACACATTTTTCGTACACTCCGTTTTAGATATCTCAGCCCCCCCCCCTCCCCCGACTAGATGCATCTCTGACACTTAATTAATATTTGCTTAATTAATTAATGAACTTAATTAATATTTCTAAATACTTTCATCGTTAAAATATTTTAACTAACTATTTTATTTTTTTGAAAGATATCATCAGTTTTCTTTTCTCATATTTTATTTCACTCCAATATATATTTACAGCTCTCCCAAACACAATGGACTCCTCCAGAAACACTTTCTGCGAGTCAGAAACTTTTCGCGCGCATTGTTGGCCCGATCACGTGATCTCTATGCAGGCAGCCCACTACGGGCGCATGCGCATAGGCCGCTGCGTAGAAGCCGATCTAGGCTACCTAGGCTGTCAGCAGGATGTCCTTCATTTAGCTGACCGGAAGTGCTCCGGGAGACCAGGATGCGAGATAAGGATCCCGGATGGTGATCTGGATCAGACGCGTCCGTGTTACAAGGAGCTCAAGGTTTTCCTTGAGGCAGAGTACACTTGTCTCAAAGGTCATTAAATACTGAGTTATTTTTATTAAATAATACGCTATTTAAAATATTTTGTTTTGATTTTTTATTTCCTAAAATAATCGCTCAGAAGATTCTAGGACGTTTAGTCAAAGGACGATTCCTCAACGGACTGTTCGCCAACGACTATTCTTATAAAGGACTATTCTTATAACTCCTAACCCAAACCCTATTCCTAACGTTAACCCTAACTGTAAACCTAACCTTATACCTAACCCTAACCCTTAACCTAACAAATATCCTTGACGAACAGTCCGTTGACGAATCGTTCTTTGACGAAACGTCCGCATACCGCTCAGAATATAGAACTGAGCATTAGTAACTGAAACTTATTGTTGATTCTTTTCTTTCAGTTGTGAGTGAGGATCAAGCCTGTGCCATTCACTCTAGCTCCTCCCCCTCTCACCACTTTAACCCCTCCCCCACCCATCTCTCCTCCCTTTCCCTCAGCAAGCACGCCTGCGGGACTAAGACCCAACCCTGGAGAATCCAGGTGGACCCTGGCCAGACAATCAACATCACCCTCATAGATTTTTCCATCATTCCCTCCACTGGCCAGTCAACGACATCACCCAGATTTCAAACTAAGGACACTCTGCCAACTTGTGTTCCATACGGGTACATACTGGAGAGAAATAATGGCGGGGTTGTGAGTAATATCACCATTTGCGGGGGTGTAGGTAGACAGAAACTCGTGTTTCAGTCAGTTTTGAATTCAGTGGATATCGTTTTACATCAGAACTATATTCAGTCGACAGTTTCAGGGTCGGGTCAAGTGCTGGATGCGACATTATCAGTGACTACTTGGAATTTTCTCGTTCGCTTTCAAAGTAAATATTTTTTCATTTTTGTTTTTTTGTTCCGTTTCGCTTAAAATTTTAGACTCAATACTGTATTTTTTTTAAAGTTTTCTTTGATCAGATTAAATATTATAAACAATCAATATCATATTTTTTACGGTGTTCTTTGAGAAGATTTTATACTTAGAAATAATTTGTTATTATTTATTATTAATTATCAATTTATTATTATTAATTATTATTATTTATTATTTATTATTATTATGTTAAGAAAATAACACTTATTTCACTGATTAATATGTTTTCGAAGCAGATAAAATGCTTTTAATCATCGTGGTTTTTAGGGTGTTTTTTGAACAGATTAAATATTTTAAACAAGTAATATTATACTTTATTAAGGTATTCTTTGAGTCGATTTATTATTTTAAACAAGCAATATCACGTTTTATTAAGGTGTTCTTTGAGCAGATCTTGTATTTAAACAAGCAATATCATGTTTTATTAAGGTGTCGGTTGCGCAGACCTTCAGTTATTGAAAGATGCCTGGATGAAGAGAACGGGTAACCAGGTTGTGATTGGTTGCAACTCAACCAAACAAAGTTGGCATCTTTACTGTGACGGCAACCAGTGGGTTGGGGTTATAGGAAACTGCACTCAACGTTTGTTTAACTATTTCTCATTTTTGAACATATAATGGATCAATTGCCACAGTGTTGTTTTTATTCTAACATATTTTTAACCAGTAGTCAAAAATTTAGGACGAGAAAATAATCCAAATATATATAATTTATAAGTTTTACTTACATTATGTTGTATTGTTTTTAGAGTATTATAAAGATATTATATACTACATCAATTCATTCTTATGTCCATGGACAAATATCTAATTTCTTAAAACCATCGAATGCAGTTTTAAAAATCGTTAGATATCATAATTTATAAATTGATTAAAAGTGTATAATTCTGATTCATTCAACAGATTTACTTGTGGCTCAAAAGCTCGCACGCTTATCAATGCCTCCTACATTTTTATCACACGGTAACATATACATTTTTATCAGGCTAATACATTATTAATTAGATATATTTAAAATGATAATAAATTTTTAATATATTTTAGATATATTTAAAATAACTATAAATGTCATTTAATCAAATGCAAATGTTATAATATTATATATAATACTATATTGTAAGAGGATCAAATTTGATCACTTTATCCTTCAAATTTACTCTCCATTTAAAATTTCTAAACTTTAAAACTAAAACTTAGATCTTATTCGAGTTAAATTCCAATCGGCCACAATTAACAATTCTTGACTGTGCCTCAATTAAATGAAAACCAGCAAGAAATAATTAAATCGTTATTTTTCAGACGCCCTAATCATCATCATCGTCGCCATCTCCATCGCTCTCTGTCTCCTCATCGTTGGCATCGGTCTTGCCTGCCTTTGTTCCAACTTTATCAAATCTCCACCATCTTCTTGTTCTTCTTCCTCATTTTCTAAACCTCGCACATCATACGACAATGTCAAAAATTACCAACACCCCCCGGAAAATAAATACAAACGAAAATCATTACCTTCTCTCCCCCCCGGACACGAAAACTACACGGTGTCCCACCTGGGGGTGCTCCAGGGTGCCGCCCAGCCTTTCCTGGAGGACTTCAGGGGGGCAGGGGACTGCCTGGCCTGCCCCTCCACGCCGTCCTGCTACGACCGATCAGGTGGAGGGGTAGGGAGTGATCAGGAATTTCAAGGGGTGGGGTCGATTAGAATAGGAACGGTTAGTGGGGGGTATTTTTCGTTGGATAAGGAACAGACGATGAGAATTTAGATTTTTAGTTTGTCTGTTTAATGTTTTTAAATACTGTAAATATGGCATATATAATGATATTTTGTTTAATATTTAAATATCGATTTAAGTAGACACTCTTGTTTGGATTTTGGATTGAATAATAATATATTTTATAGCTTTTGGAGTATTAAGGTTTCATTAAATCATTTTTTGTATTATTTTAAAAATGATAATGAAGAAAAATGTTATAAACGTTCGCCTAAAAGAAAAACTTTAAACTTGATTTCAATTTCAACCCCGCCTCCCCCCTCCCCCGGCTCAAATACAAAGACTCAATACTTGCAGTAAACTTTTTAAAAATGTGAAATAAAAATTAATTTGCTTAAATTTTAAATCAAGCAAAATTTAATTGTTAATTTCTTTTCTTCACTATCATATTTAGCTCTTCTATTACAGAAAAAGTAGTTTCCGTTATGAGGTCATTTTTTTATCCAGGGCCGGGGCGGGGGGGGGGGACAAAATCTCACTAAAATCAGGTTATCTATAAACAAGTCTATATATTGTAGATTGGAGTCGATAATATAATAAATAATAATATAACCGTATTATAAATATGAAAAATTGTGTGCAATTTTTGAAAGAGTTTAGTGATAAAAGGAATTCATTAAATCTTCTTATGTATAATGTAAGACCTTCAACAAAATCCACACAAAGTAATCTATTAAAGCGTGACTAGCTGAAGTTAATAATTGAATAAATGATTCTATTCTTAATACTACATTGACGTTTCAAAGCGATGAATAAAATTGAAAATGTTTTGTTCATATTATCAATACAAAGGAAACATTTATCAAATCTTACTTTACCATCTCATTCACAATTATGACAAAATATAAAACTGTTATTGTTGGCTTTTGAAAATAAAACAATCCACGAATTTTTGTTGTTGAACTTGAAATGTAGCCTCAGCGAATGGTATTTTTTACAAAAATAAAATCCTTGACATATAATCCTATAATCGGCTCATCGTGCTCTATATCTCTGTGCATGCGATAACCTTTCTCATTCGTAAATTCAACCGTTACATTCTTGCTATTTCCATGTCGATATTCCACGGTAAAAACATCCACATTGACTCGATCATATGGAACAGTTTTTAGAATGTACAATTCCACCCCCTCCACGTCCAGACTGAAGAAATCTACCTGGGTCCTGTTTAGAGCCAAGAGGATGGTTTCTATTGGAAAACATGGAACGGCGGAAGTGGAATAACGTTGTTGAATAAGATCAGTTTTTCCCATCCCACCCCTGTGACCAGTGAAGTGCAACTGAAACGATATTTAAGTCAATGCTTATTCTTTTATTTAGTATTTTCGCAGGGTCCTGATATTTTTACAGCTAGGAACGTTTAGGTTAAATGTTTTGCGATTTATTATTATAAGAACGACTTCAAAAAGACGACCATCTAAACGATGCGTTCAATAGGGTGAGCATACAAAGAGGTGACAATTATAAGAGCCAAAAAAATAAAAAGATGATATAAGAATATAACTCAAAAATCCGAATACGTCAACTTGACAACTTCTACTAAATATAACTGCGAGTAATAATAGAAGTATTTACTAGAGGAGAGTAATGAAAAAAGCGACAATTAATTAAATAACCAGTCATAGAAAATTTAATACAATCGTTTATAAATTGATTGAAATTGTGATAGTTGAGAAATGAGCTGAAGGACATTTTTTAATTCGCTATGAAGCAGCACGATCACAGCACACAGCACAATGCTCTATAAAAGATACCCCTGGCCTACACAATAAAGATCTACCCTGCGCGTTCGTATAGGGTTAATGCTTAACATTTCTTAAAATAAACTGATGAACTATAAAGGGTAAGTAGTAAGTACCTCTATTGCATATTCATAAGGACTTAGACATGCGTTTAGACTCCAAGCGCGACGACCTTTTCCTAAAAGTTGTGTATAGAAGTAAGGGTCCATCTCGATTAGCAAACCTTCCCAGCCATATTCATTCTCTAGAGAGATAGTGTTGGAGGAACGTTCACCGTCCAACGCTCCGCACTCAATGAAAAAACCATTTCTCTAGAGGATAAACAAAAGGGATAGAAATATTATTTTCTAATTGATTACGATTTCATATTTATCCAGACTAATTAAAGTGAATTAAGGTGCATCCTGATCTCAATGTTATTCAATTGCTTCAATTATAATTATAATCCAGATCACAGACATTTTCACAGTAAACAAATATAAAAAACGATTAAAATTTACCTTATATCTGAGTACAACCTGGACCTCTTCGCTTTGCGGCGTTCTCTTCACATAGTGTGAAAGTTTCAGCATGCTACTCACTGAGGGAGGATCAAGAGTCTCGCGGACCAGCTCAATCAGCTCCCCATCCCTTGCTGCCGCCCTGCGACTCACCGCCCCAGAGATCCTTCTCGCAAGCTCACTTCCATAGTGTACAATACCTGCCATAGGGCGTTGCCATTTTAGTCTCGTGTTGCCGCCATTAGTGTTATCAAATGGTTTTGTGATCGTGAGGGTTCTATCTTCAGGTGGTTGTATCTCTTTTCCTGTTTGTTGTAATGAGCTATCCACCCGCATTGAAATATTTTGATTAGGCGCAATTTCAACGCGTGGCGTGAAGTTCGAAACAATCTTAGTTTGAAGAGATATGTTCGTATTTGGCGCGGTATCAGCCCGTAGCGAGATATTGGCACTAGGCACGGTATCAGCCCGTAGCGAGATATTCGCAATAGGCGCGGTATCAGCCCGTAGTGAAATGTTCGCCCTCGGCGCGGTATCAGCCCGTTGTGAAATGTTTGCACTCAGAACGGTATCAGCCCGTAGTGAAATGTTCGAACTAGGCGCGGTATCCATACGAAATACTATGTTTCCTCTCCGGCCGGTTTCAGCGAACATCGCTGTTTTCCCGATGGGCTCGTTTACAGCCCGTCCCGTCCTTTCAGCCTTCCAAGCTCAGTCATAAAGTAATATAGTCACTAAACTGCTGATTGCCGCTACAGAAATAATAGCTAAACGCCAAGTAGCCATTGATGTAATCCGAACAGAACATGTAAATCCAATGCTAAATCTACAGCAAAATTGTTCGCTTGCTACTGTAGCTCGCACTATAACTGTCAAATTGTCAGGTATAAATGCAAGAACTTCTAAATTCTTTTTAAACATCCACAATTTACACTGAAAAATTCTCCTATCCGGCTTCATGCCGAGAGAGCAATAAACTTTCACGTGCAAAGATGTAATAAGAATCATATATTATTCTATAAAAAAAGCACAATAGAAAAAGTCATTTTCTCTTAAGGTGGATATACACGGCGACAATTGTTGCGCGCACGTCGAGCAGCAAGTTGTACGAAACACGAAAGCAAGGTTGCGGACGCGCTGCCTCGACGCGTCCGCGACAGATTTTCACCAGGCGCAGAAAACATTGCCAATGTTTCCTTGCGCCTGGGGGGGGGGGTTACCCAAATACTTATCTTTTACTCACATAGCAAGTAACAATTGATCATATTTGAAGAAAACAAATAATTGTCTAAAAGATACCTGCATTGCAGGAATTTCATTTCAGATTTGTTCAGATTTGATATTTTTCCTCTAACAAATGATGATCTTTTTTCATTTAATCGTCTCTTGTGGTCATTTTTTTATTCTGTTCTTTATATTTTTTTATTTTTTTATTTCATCACATAAATACAAAATATAGTTAGGCAATAATAGCAATGCATTTTATAAATGATAAAAATGTCAAAAACTTTCAAACTGCTATATTATATAAGATAAGACAAGATAGATAAGATATACTATACACAAAATACTTATCAACATTAAAATATCATAAAAAACTGCTATAACAGTATTAAACCTATTATTTATTCTATTTCTATTTTTTGTAATTGCACGCAATATGTAAACATTACCAATTCATGAACAATTTTTCGCAACTTGCTTCTTGGGGATTGTATTCTGCATACAATTCACTCAATTGCATATCAAAATATTTACTTTCAAACATAAAATCAGAGGCGAATGCCTCCATCCTCCCCCTCCCCACCCTTTCCCCAAATGATATCCCTGCTGCATTTGATTACAATATCTTTAATTAATTTTATATTTAATTTGAGAAGTGGCAATGAAAATCACTTTAATGTAAAACTCTATCAAAATAAGTCCAAAGAAAAACGATCAATATTTGCACCAAAAATTCTTGCAAATTTATTCCGATTGATTTATAATGTTTTGTTCAGTAACTAAAATAATTCTATAACAAACTATATTTCTGATTCATTATTTTCCGATAAAAATTGACATCGCGTCAATACATCAAAAACCACCCCATTGCTCTCCTGACTTCATTTAATATTTATCCTGAATCTTTACTGAACATCTTTTTTAACGAATATAAAATCCTGTACGTATAGTCCTATATAAGGTTCTTCGTGTTGTATATCTCTATAAACACGATAACCTTTCTCACTCATAAACTCTGGCGCTATATTCTTATTACTACCATGTCGATATTCCACGGCAAAAACATCCACATTGACTCGATCATATGGAACAGTTTTTAGTATGTCCAGTTCCACCCCCTCCACGTCCAGGCTGAAGAAATCCACCTGGGTCCTGTTTAGAGCCAAGAGGATGGTTTCTAGTGGAAAACATGGAACAGTGGCATTTGGAGAAGTTTGTTGAACTTTGTCGATTTTACCGAGACCTCCTCTATGACCAGTAAATGGTAACTGCAAAAATATAGCATTTATAATTAACTAGCCTCAAAGCCTGTCGGATGACAGGCATATAAAAGAAAAAAGACACAAATGTTTAAACCTGAAAAATAATTTTATTATCAACTATGAAATATTATCATTTTATTATCAACGTGGAAAGCCCGTGCACGGACGGGGCTTTCCACGATCCAATCCCTCCCTCTCTCCCTTAGTTATATACAGTGTATTATAAGATTTTAAATGTGCGCCGCCACCTGGCGAATAAATATTACATAAAACGCGCCTATTGTTCTAATCTGTGAACATATATATATATCCGCTCGTGTAAACGAATCATTGCGCCCTATAGAAACATGATGATTGGTTTTAGCAGCAGTTTAACTTTTATATCGAGTTACAGAAGGAAAGACAGACGAACTGAGCGAATTATATATATAGATAATATTTTGTGCTTGTCTGTAATATAATTGTATTATCTCTGTAACTGCAATGATAAGACTTTTATAATGAATAAGAATAAGATTTTCATCATTGTCTCAGTGATAATTTTAAATTTAATTCAATAGTAATAATAAATAATATTAAGTTATATATAATATATATTCATATATATAATTCAATAATAATAATAATGAATTATATATTAAGTTTCATCTGGAGTTGAGCAATTACTTAAATTTACTTGAATTATAATTATGATTTAAATTGACTGTGGTCGAAAGAGTTGAAAAGATCACTTTGATATGTCTGTAAGCTGACCTATAAAGATATATTGCCTATGACTATTTATTAAATGTTATTTATTGATGACAAGTAGACTAGAACGCAATATATACTGAGACTAGAACGCAATATATTCTATCTCGGGCTCAGATTCAATCTCTGACAGTGATCAATTATTTTGTAATAATCTCTACACAGTACCAATTGTCAACAGTTAATACTTCTTATTTTATAACTAAGAAGGATTCACATTCAACAGTCAGAACTGACAAGCAACCCATAACAAATAGTAGGCCTATAACAAAGTAATAAAAGTAGAAGAACTGTTTAATCTTTTCGAATAATATTCGCTTTATGCCCTAAATGATATAACTCTGTAATATCAGTTGAATTAAGTACATAAAACAACCAACAAATCGTCAAGAAAAATATTTGGACATTATTTTAGCTTATCTATTGACAATACCCACAGGCTACTGAGTATTTAATTTTCCATAATTGTAAGGAGAACCTTTTACTGTGCCATTTCATTAGGGTTAGGCTTAGTCTGATTTGTACTATCAATACCAAACGATAATTATAATAATAATAATAATATGTTATAAAAACCTCTATTGCATAATCGTATGGACTTAGACATGCGTTTAGACTCCAAGCGCGACGACTCTTTCCTAAAAGTTGTGTATAGAAGTAAGGGTCCATCTCAATTAGCAAACCTTCCCAGCCAAACTCATTCTCTAGTGCGAGAGTGTTTGATGCTCGTTCACCGTCCAATGCTCCGCACTCGATGAAGAAACCATTTCTCTGCAACAAAAACCAACCATTTATATAACTTGCAATTAAGGGAATGCATTAAATTGTTAGTTTTTTTAATAACTGTATTAATGAAAACACTATCCAATTTAACAACGTGCAATTAAAGAAATGTATTCAATTGACAGAAATTTAAAATATTCGGGCTGTTGTGTAATATCAATCTTTCTATATTTAACATGCAATTACTTGCTTTGACACTTCAATCGTTATCGGTATTCGACTGAGTACAGATTTTACAGCAGCGGTTCTCAACCTGTGGGTCACGACCAGTCTATGGGGTCATCTGGGAATTTGCATGGGGTAGCTAGGAAATAACAGAAATTATTTTGATTCATCAAAATAATTTATTTAAAGCTATATCTTTTTGCAAGAATACGCAAATACCATGGATGCTTGAAGTCTTTTTACGAGATTAACAGCAATTGATGCGACAAGTTATACGACAAGTTTTGTGAGGTAGTACTAGTCATTACAAAACCCAGAAATTGACCAAGGGGGTTCTTACAAAAGTTGTGTTTAAAAAAATCAACAAGTCGTCACAACAGTGTGGGGTGGTTAGCGGATAAACTCACACTTTTAACATTGAAAAAAACACCAATAGGGAGGTTATAACCTCCACAACCCCCCCTTGTGGTATTATCTTCGAGAGTGCGTTTTTTATGTTGACCATTGTTGGTTGTGTGGTAAATATACCATGAGATTGAAACTTGTGTGTTCAGTGTAATCGGTGGGTCATTGTTGAGAAAAGGCTGAGAAGCGCTAGTATACAAACTTTATTAGAGTTATTATTTAAGTTTTATTAGAGTCATGCTTTAGTTGAATATAATGAATTTTGGCCTACTCCTGCATTTCTGAAATGTAAGAAATTAATTAGCCCCGTCAAAGATTTACTACTCCATAACTAAAGCGTAATAAATTGATATAGGCAGTCTAGAGTCTATAGACATTCTTTAACTAAAGCTTCTCTAATTATTCTTTAAATTAAATTTAGCTCGACAATATCATCTGTAAATCAACGTGATGTAATAATAACATTTATTAATAACTGTAATATACCACATTAATGTATTGAGTAATGAACGTGTAAAATTTGCTATCGCTCATAAAAATTATAAACCACCCCTCCCGTGTAAAAGTTTCAAAACCCCTTCCTCTGAAACTTGTTACGTTTTGCATAATAAATAATAGTGAATGGGGGCAATCAGGTGGTGATGATTGTTGTATTTAAGCTATTTATACATATGGGCGATAGGATACGCATAGCTAAACTAGAATTAGTCCAGTGGCACAATAAGGCAAAACTTTGATATGGCCATATCGTAAATCAGAGTGCCAAAACACAAAGAGTTATATTTTATGAAACGGAAATTAATATCACTAGCTGTAATATATAATATAACTTCGTTCAGGTTGAAATGTTTTCTTGTATAGGATAAGAACAAGCCAGAGTTAAATTTATTTCAATATTTTTTAGATAAAAGTGGCTTATGGAATTAAATTTTTACATTTTATTGACATCAGCATTCGCAAAATATTATTAAAATTAGTCTTAATAATCTAATAATTATA
>JAQIXG010002751.1:0-16740 GCA_034700105.1 Oconnorella tubifera
GATTTCAGCCAACTCAACGCCGTTCCCTTCACACCAAACGTTTCATCAAGTCTCTCTGTGAGGATGTCATGATCGACGGTATCAAATGCCGCAGATAAATCCAGTCCTATCAGTACTGCAGCATTTTTCTTCTCTACAATGCGATAAAGATCATCAAGTGTTTTCAGGAGTGCGGTTTCCGTACAATGCATCTTTCTGTATGCAGATTGTAGCAGACTGAAATTTCCTGTGGAGGCCACGTGAGGTAGCAAACGTAGCTATGCCTAGGGGCCCGGAATTTCTGTCGGTGGGCCTGTCTACCGACATTTGGTCTAATATGGCATTAAGTTAGACTATGGGTAGTTGTATGACTAGGACAAATGCAGAGCAATTATTAGAATACGAGTTGTCACAGAGCACTTTTAAGGAAAGTGGATCGCAATCACAGTTAAACCTGTATTACATTCAGTATACATATTATATACGATAAAAAAATTGGAAGCAATAAATTTCCCGGAAATTCCCCCCCCCCCCCCCCGTGTACAAAAAACATTTTCATTGCTCAAGATGTTTTTTCTGCTGAAGAGGGGGGACTAAATTCTTTATATAATGTAATAAACCTTGTGACTGTTTCAGAACAATAGTCTATAGTCTATAGGGCAAATTTCAAAAGATATGAAAAATGCCTTTGTAAAGCCAATCCTTAACCCGGGTAGAGAAAAAAATTTATTAGAATCTTATAGACCTATTACCTTTACTAATACTTCAGCAAAAATATTTGAAAAAATTGTAGCTGAAAGACTGAGATAATCGAAAATAATAACCTCCTTAATCCAAATCAGTCTGATTTTAGAAAAATCATACTGCTATTGATCATGTATTGAGACTAAAATCTGAGGCTAATATTCCCTTGAATCAGAAAATATAACTGTTGCAATTTTCTTAGATTTAGTAAGGCTGATCAAAGTTTCTTAGATTTAGCAAGGCTGATCAAAGTTTCTTAGATCTTCTCTGGCGAGATTGTCTTTTATTAAAAATTATGAAAATGGGAATTAATGGAAAAATTATTAATGGCTAAAAAACTTTTTAGAAGATAATCACGGATTAAGGATCAAAGCCATATTTCTGATCCATATTGTCTGGACAATGGTACACCTCAGGGATGTACCATTAGTCCTATTCTTTTTAATACCATGATTAATTATTTTCCAAAATTATCTAAATTTGCTTCATCGGGAATATTTGCCGATGATTGTTCTATTTGGAGATCAGGCAAAAATATTGAACACATTACAAAACATTTGCAAATAGACTTGAATGCGATAGAAGAGAGGACTAAAACTTGGGGTTTTCAAATCAATGTTAAAAAAACAATTGGTATAATTATATCAAATAAACGTAACATACCACCTGTTCAATTAGTTATTAATAAAGAATTGATTAAATTTTAAAACAAAGCTATATTTTTAGGTATTATAATTGATTCTCATTTGACTTGGAAACCGTATTTTTTGGAAATTAAAGAAAGACGCGATAAAGTTCTCAATCTGATGAGAGCCGTTAGTGGGACAAAATGGGGAGCATCTAAAAAACTTTACTTATGATTTATAGAGCTTTAATAAGATCAGTGCTTGAATATCGTAATCAAGTTTTTATTAATGCAGCAAAGTGTAATCTTAAAATGTTAGAAACTATTGAAAATAAATCATTATTACTAGCTACAAGAGGAATAGTGGGCAACCCACTTTTCACTCTTCTATTAAACAAAAAATAAACCTTCTTCTATTCACTCTGCCAATTAAAGAATTGCTGCAAGATAAAAAAATGTTAACTGCATACAAAGGACAATCATGCTATAAGTAAAATGTCCAATTTTTGAATCGGTTTTTCTTCTTAATTAGGAAAAAATAAAAAAATAAAAAATTTCATCCAACAGGCTAGAGCTTAAGATCATATTAATAAAAGTTAAAATATATACTTGACATAGTGTAAAGCAGAGTGAGGGTAGGTACTCCGGCAAGTTAGCCCTCAAAAACTAACCTTCAGATAAAAAAAATAGTCTATAGACTCATTTTTTCTTGTTATGAATATTAAGATGATATTTTTTTGTGAATTATCAGTATCAAAGTGTGCAAAATTGTTTACTATACAAAACCGAGCAGTTAAACAAATGTACTTTCCCCAGGGGTTGGGGGAAGTGCCCCTCTTGTTGAAAGGGCAGGGGCCCATGAACTCAGTTTTAGTAAAATGAAAAGATCTTGTAAATTCAAATTCAGAGGGGGGGGGTCTACGTCTAGAGAATTGTTACGAAGCGTTATAAGGTGGTTGGATGAGTGGGGCACAAAAGGCAATTTTTAGAGTTAAATAATTATTTACCCAGTTAGAGTGATGAATTTTTAAAAATAATATTTCAAATAACAGGTCAAGATATACTTTCATATAACGTGGGGGGGATTGATAAAAAATTTTGGGGAAATTTCCAGGGGGAAGATTCCAAGGGGGAAATTTCCAAGGGGGAGGGAAATTTTCTAGACTCAAAATCATTATATAATTATAAGTAATCTCACTAATACAACAGTTGATTCGTTAAAATATTTTACTCAATCACTCATCACTGCAAATGCGCATTCACTCAATCACTAAGGACTAATCACTGAATCACTGAATACTTCGTCTCGACTGTTTTTCAAACTGTTCATAAGCTATAAGACTACTCTGATCAGTGATTGGTTGTACTGTTATAAATGCTACAGTAAAATGTCTCTGATACAGCATTGCAGCTGACTCTATATCTTCTCTTAATGCTGTCATGCGTGCTTCATTACATAGGCGTACTATCTACAATCATCAATCAATTAATCATTAAGTTAAATCAATTAGTTTATCAATCAATAAATCAGTCAATCATATCGTTGATAAAGTATTCAATGTTTCACTGAATTTGATCAATCAGCAATTAATTAATCAGTCAAGCAATCAGTAGTATAATTGATAAAGCAATCAAACGTGTAACGTATCAGTCAATTAAGCAATCAATCAATAAATTAAAACTTCTGACAATTAGCTCTTATAAAGACATTTCAATCATCAAACTTTAATTAATTGATAATTGATTTTGCGATATTTACCTCAGCACAAGAGAAGCCTTCCGTGTTTTTAATCAAATCTTCCAGATGCACTTCTTCGTGAATGGGAGTTTTGTTAAATT
The DNA here is from genome assembly GCA_034700105.1 of Oconnorella tubifera. Taxonomy (NCBI): domain Eukaryota; kingdom Metazoa; phylum Annelida; class Clitellata; order Enchytraeida; family Enchytraeidae; genus Oconnorella; species Oconnorella tubifera. The sequence goes on from JAQIXG010002751.1 coordinate 3,188, forward strand.
CTATTTTGAATATTTCTCTCCTGGTGTCTGAGTCAGGCAGTCTGACATAGATCTTTCTGTCTAGTCTACCTGGACGCAGTAGGGCCTGAATGATGGATGGAATAAAAAGGTAGAGGGATGGATGGGTGAGTGGATGGATAGGTTTAGATAGATGGATGGATGGGATGGTGGATAAATGGATGGATAGTTGGAAGAATAAATAGATAGATAGTTAGATAGATACATGAATGGATGGATGGACTGATATATAAAAACGGAGAGATAGACAGACAAACTGACAGATAGTCATGGGGACAAATAGACAGACAGAAACAAAGAGAGACAAACAAATCTAGAGGCAGACAGATAAACATACACATAAAGAAACATATAGATAAAAATATATATAAAGGCATACAGGCAGACAGACAGAGACAGACAGAAAGAAGGCAAATAAAAAGTCAGCCAGAGAATCAGCCAGATACATAGACAGACAGATGGACAGAGACAGATAGATAAATGGACACACAGGCAGACAGAGATACAGACAGACCTTATCTATAATCTGTGGCCTATTGGTTGCTGCTATAATGATAACATTACATAAAGCATCCACACCATCCATCTCAGCTAACAAGGACTGCATCATAGATCCAGTCACATTAGCACTAGAACTAAATCAATCAAAAAATACCAACTCAAAAGTCTAGGTTTGTCTAGTTATGATTTTAACAAAATTTAACAAAATTAATAAATATATTCTTAAACGAATCAATTCATAAACTAAATGCATCAATACTACAATAACATAATTTTAACTAAGCTCTAAAATCTTCAATACATAGAGAGAATTTTCTGTACGGAAATTTATCAAAAATACCCTCAAATTCTTTTTTAAAGCAAAATCTTTACATTTTTAAAAACATATTCAATCGGCTTCAAAACAAATATGAATTCTTTAAGATATAAATCCCGTTTAGGCCACGCCTACCTGCCCCTGACTGCACCGATAGCGTCAATCTCATCAAAGAATATAACGGAAGGAGCTGATCTGCGCGCTTTGATAAAAGCTTCTCTTACGTTTCTCTCCGACTCTCCGTGATAGCAGCTGAGCATTTCTGAACCCTAGATATAAGCGTTACATCAATTTGCACGCAGACTTTTTGTATTTAATAAATACAATAATAATATACGGTGCACTTATTTGTATATAGACTGCGGTATAATACAAACTGTATACTGAATTTGGTGTAGAAAAAATGATTTACCGACTACTCCTATATGAACATTTTACAACTTTTCGTATAACAAAAAGTTGTACACTGATATTCTGTATAGAATAATTTTTATATTGACTTTCGCATATAAAAATGTGTATATCAACTTCTGTATACAACTATTTATATAACAAATTTTTCTTTCATTAAAAACATATATATAAAATATTCAAAAAAATTATAAACAATTTCACTGTTAGATTTAAATATAATTCTCCATAATTCTATATAAATCAATATACTATACTATACATACATACGTACATACACTATATATTATAAATCTATATAACTAGAATTATACATAATTATAATTCTATATGCTAATAAATATATTTATTTCCTCTTATTACCCACTTACCTGAACAGAGAAGAAGTTGACATTGCACTGAGTAGCGATTGCCTTAGCAATCATAGTCTTAGAACAACCGGGTGGCCCGTACAATAAGATGCCTTTGATTCTATCCATACCAAACTCTCTGTACTTGGTCTCATGTTTGAGAGGGGCCTCTATGGCATCAAGTAGGGCCCTCTTTAGGGCCTCCCTGCCCCCTATGTCACTCCATTTCACCTAGAAGTGTTGATCAGCCACACTAGTCATTTCACTGATATATTTTGTATTTGTGTTGATCAGACACACTAGTCATTTCGTCAATATATTTTGTGATTTTGTTTTGATCGATGGCTCAGAAGTGTTAAATAATCTATTTAAGCATTGTACTAAAGGGCAAGTTAATGCAGGAAGTTAATGATGACATTTCACATGAATTCATCATCTAATGACAATAAAATCTCCTAATTAATAAAACTCTTATTTCATATAAATGACCTCATTTACTTAATAAATTCACTTATTATTCATTCAATTAATTATTTATTAGTGAATTCATTACTTAAATCATCATTTCCATGTACTTTAACAAAACTTTCACAATTCAAAATTCAACTCAATTGCCTACTGGTATAATATTCAGTGTAGAAAGTTTTTTTCTACTCAGCAAAAACCCTTTGATTAAATCCTCACGACTGACCCCCCTCACACAATCCTCCCCCGCCCCCCCTGACTCCCCACAGTCACCCCTTGATGTCAAATCAGGATTTAGGCCCAAAGAGGTTTGAGAATTTTCAATAGTTTTGGGATAACAAGAAGAATTTTCATTTAAACGAGCTTTGCTGCATATCCTAGCTGAAATTGATAAATAAATGACATTTAAATTAGAATAATACTGCATTTAAAATGTGACAATTTTGAAATTAGGTTAACAAAAGTAGAATGTCGTCATTTCATATAAACCTTCGTGTACCTTATGTAAACGCATTTGTTTTTCTGCTAATTTTTAAAATTAGTAAAAAATGCTTGTAACTGAATCAATATCTACTGTACTTGCTGCACCCTTTTTTAATTCTATATTTTCATCATTTAGTTAATAGATTTAACTCTGTAAATGATTCAATTGATTAAGCACTAACATAAAAAACAATCTCATTTGAATTTTTAAGTAATTTTATTTATTACATTAATTTTTTAATCTTACAGGCAAATACACTTTAAATTCATTTGAATAAATGAGCTAAATGAATATAATGTACAAATGACGTTACCATTGAGGCAGAGATCATTGATATGCCACGCCCAGAAACCATGCGCTTCATTACAGACCGCCCTCAGATCCTCAACTGCTAAGTCATTGGGAACATCTGATAAGTTGTTTTGTAGCATCTAAAATAAAGATTTAAAATATATACACATCAGTAAAGATTAAAGTTAAAATATATTAGTAACGATTTCAAAATTAAAATATATTAATAAAAACGTAAAATAAAGTTATACAAATAAAGAGTTCAAAATATCACTACATAAATAAAGTACAAAAGAAATATTTTATATCAATTACTTGATAATGAAACTAAGATATTTCATAGACAGCAAAACTAGCCAGTGAGCTGATAGTCTGCGTTTTTTGAGCCAACATAATTATGAATATTAAATAATTACTTGAAATCTTTGTTCACTGGTTGGTTGTTTTATTTCAATGTCAACACTGAGTCTGGCACCAGACAGTAATTCTTTATCTACATCTGATCTATCACATGCTGTCATTATAAGCAGTACTGTGTGACTGTCCATGGACAGCTACATGAGACAGACAGACAAACAGACAGACAAACAGAGAGATGGAGAGACATAAAAAAAAGACAGATTGATTTATGGTTATTCCTGCATCCAGAAATTGTTAGTGAAAGAACAACGTGATCATTAAAACTAATAATATGTATAATTGTATTATACAATTTGTATAATATGAATAAAAGAGAGACAGACAGAGAAAAATGCATAGACAAAGAGAGAGGCAGAGAGAAGAAGACAGAAAGAGAGAGACAGAAAGAGAGAGACAGAAGGATAGTTACAAATAGATACAGAGATACAGGCAGAGTGAGAGTAAGTGTGAAAGAGAGAGAGAGAGAGAGAGAGAGAGAGAGAGAGACAATCAGACAAACAGACATATAGAGAAAATATTAGAAACAATATCTATGAGAATACATAGAGACAGACAAACACACAGAAAAACAGACAGACAGACAGACAAACAGACAGACAGACAGACAAGCAGACAGACAGACAGACAAACAATAAAGTTAATGCCACATACCAACAAATCCACAGCAGCTATAAGAGCTATAGATACATTCCTCCCCTCTCCACTCAGTCTGTCTCTCCTGATACACACAGCGTCTATATGATGCACATATATAACGCACGGAGCACGATTCACTGCACCGTCAAACAATGACATCACTGCCCTGTTGCCTTCTGTTGTGTATCTATGAACAATGCGTTGTGAATTACACAACGCATGAAAACACTCAGAGGTGCAGTTGTTAGAGGCTCATAAGATAAGGGCATCAGGTTTGAGTTCCGATGTTCGATTACTTGCTGAACCCTTTAGTAAGGAGCTGAAATAGCGGCTACATTATTGATTGTAATTCAATAAAGAATGCATAAATACAGTAAAAAATTCAATTATATGACATCGACATTCAACTACTACAAGACAAAGTCAAAGATGACGTCAATATTGTCAACTGGGTGCGCTATTTCAATGTCTTTCTAAAGGATGCAGCAAGTGAACACAATAAAGTAAGGAATCAAGGAACAGAAACTGGACATGTAGCGTTCGAGTCCAGCGCTCTACCAATGAGCTTCAACAGGAAAGACAAACAAGCATACAGTCAGTAAGTCAGTCAGTCAGTCAGACAGACAGACAAACAGATAGACAGATAGATAGACAAACAGAGACACAGACAGACAAAGAGACTACGAGTAACAAGAACAAAATAGAGAGAGACAAGCAAAGATACAAACAAACCTACGAACGATGTCTGTACATTTAATTTCTACCCAGTCAAAAGGTTGAGTACCGCTACTAGTACTTTGTCTGATAGACTCAGCAAGGAACCTTTTACCAGAACCAGTAGGACCATGTATCAGTACACCTCTACTTCTACCACCGACTGGACATAAACACCAGACACTCTGTATATAAACTGTACATAAACATCTAGCTACACTGTACACCAACTGTACACACCATCTCATATAATTCCCAGAGACGGACAGACATACAAAGAGACAGACAAATAGATAGACTGACAGACAGTCATACAAATACAGATTAACACACACACAGACAGACATACAGACAGTGATACAGTCACAGACAGACATAGAGTGACACACAGACAAATAGATTTATAGAGATAAAAGAGAAAAAAATAAAGTTATCTAAGTAATATATCTAATGAAGTTTTAATGAAGTAAAAAGAAATCAATTAACCACAATCAATAAAATTTATTCAATCTAAATTTCAATTAAATATTTTCTAGAACTCTAAAAACAACAAAATAATAAAGTAAACCCCCCCCTCGCCCACCTGAACTGAAAGTACTCTGTACAATATCTCTCAATCTCTCCCCAGCCTCTCCACACCCCCCTCCCTGCCTCTCCCTTCCCCTCCCACCCCCCTCAAACCAAACAAACTTTGTCTCATCATTTATTTCAAATATTCGTCGAGACATCTCTCCACTGATTGAAAAAGTATCCATCCGCAAATCATCAAGATCGGAAGTTCGCTCACCTCTGAGGGTGGCACTGATTTTAACAACGCAAAGTTTGATTGGCTGAGAGGAGAGCCAATGAAATGTAAGACTGGAACCGGTACAAATGTGTTTACGAACTAAACAGAAATGAAAAATAGTTTTTTTTCTAAAATTTAACGATTGAATTACCGTATTATATGAACGATATCTCAGATGTAGCTGTCAATTTAAGCGTCTTACTAAAAGGTGCAGCAAGAAATATTGCATATCAAAAATATCTATAAATATAAACTTTAAAAACCAAGTTTTAAAATTATTTATAATATTTTTATACACTTAATAAATATCATTAGAAGTAATAGACAAAATTATATAACATTAACTTAAAATTTAATTTAAATTAAAAATCTTGATATGATTTAATTTTATTTTTATTGAACAATCAAGTTAATCTGAAACTCACTGAACGATCGTTTGAGAACAGTTAGAAACGTAGGACTTTTACAACATCGCAATCTTTCTCTGTAGAAACAAGAAACAGTGGGTACACTGTACAGGAATCAGTAACGAAATTTAATATTTGAATTTTTGTTCCTGAATTAGTTCATCAATAGATTTCAATTTAATTAAATGTTTAATTTAAAATACAGTAAATGCCTGAGTTCAATCAACAAAAAGATCCTTAAATCTAAAATAAAATTTCATAAAAACTTAAAAGAAAAGCTTAAGAAAAACTTAAGTAATTTTTAACTGTTTCTTAAGTTGTACTTTTTAATTTCTTATGATGAATGTTTTTCTTAAGATGTCTTAAATTTTCTTCAAATTCTTCAAATTTTTCAATTTCTCCTCCCCCTCCCCCCAAATAAAAACACAAATTAGTAAAAATTCACTAAACAAAAAAATACAGTAATTTTTATTCATTCAATTTAAATTGATTCATTATAATTCAATGAATTTTCAATTCATTAAATAATACAAATAGAGTATTTTGAAACATAATAAAAATAGATTTTAATTCAGATATTGATAAACTGATAAAAGTTTGCAACAACATCCTTTGATAGTTAAACAGACGTTAAACTTTAATATTAAAAGATTATTCAATTAATTTACAAAACTATAAACGTTTCACAAAAAGAACTTACTCTGCAACTAAATACACCATTTCAGCTTTTTCACACTCTATATCTACCCGCCTTACAACAACCTGTCCGTCAAATCCCTTGGCCCCTCCTACAGTTTCCATAAGCCCCTCCCCTAGCCCCACCCCAATGGGCGTGACATCTAGGGACTCCCTGGGGTAGCCTACTGCGAGGTCATTGACCCATACGGGGGAAGTGGCAGAAGAATAAAAAGGGACACCTAATTCACGCATTGTAACTGGATTGAGATAAACGCTATCTGAATGAGGCGAGGTAATCTTATCTAAAAAATAAACAGATTCTAAGATAGTATACCAGTAATGTATAATCTTAATGATTAGATAAATTCATATAATAATATAATCTAGCTAGTATACAAGTTTAATGTTTATCGTCATGGATTATCATATAATACGAAAAATGTCTCAGAAGTAGCAGTCAATTTAAGCATCTTACTAAAGAGTTTTACTAATTTGCAATATATTAAACATTCACCAGAATCGAACCTGGACCCCTTGCGTCCGAGTCCAACACTCTACCACTATTTCCAATGACCTTTAACTACAATTAAAAATAATTATAACTACTAAACTAACCACTGACTGTTTCTAGTTTGGCCACAAATGTTTTATCGTATATAATCCCAGGAAATGAGTTCTTTAAAACATCAATCGCCGTATTTCCCTCCTGGTGTAACTCTGCCCCATGTGTAACAAAGTCCCTCTCACACCAAATCTTACATCCACATGTCTCACACCATCTCCAGACATGAACAGCTATCGGCTTCTTTCTTTTTCCTGACATTTCTAGTAAAGGAGAAAATACAATTGTGCTATCTATCACGAATACGATAATAAGGTACAAAACGATTTCAGTATATACTAGTATAGGATTGTACAACAATTGATCTCAACTTTTCGTCTACGAAACTTAATCTACTTAATCTATAAAAATATTTGATCTGTCAAAATTTGGTCTGCCCTAACCTATGGTTGCCTACCGTCCAAAATTTATCCAGATTGTCCGGAAATTACATAGCGCGTCCGGAAAGTGCGTCCAGATAGAGGGTCTATCCGGACAGTATATTGTCCGGAAACCAGAAGAGGGTCTATCCGGACAGTATATTGTCCGGAAAACGGAAGAGGGTCTATCCGGACAGTATATTGTACGGAAAACGGAAGAGGGTCTATCCGGACAGTATATTGTACGGAAAACGGAAGAGGGTCTATCTGGACAGTATAGTGTCCGGAAAACGGAAGAGGGTCTATCCGGACAGTAAAGTGTCCAAAAAACGGAAGAGGGTCTATCCGGACAGTATATTGTCCGGAAAACGGAAGAGGGTCTATCCGGACAGTATAGTGTCCGGAAAAATAAAAAGAATAACGTAGAGCAAAACATTTCCTGTTGTTTAAATTTAAATATTTTATGCCTAAATACGCCGCTGTGTCTATCCCACTGACTCGCTACAAATGTAACAGCAGTAGGCCTACACAATAAGAGATTAAGCCTTAGTGTTTTCTCGCTCCTGTGCAGTGCCGGATTAACAATGTTGCAAATGTTTCAGTTGAAACGGGCCTATATAATCCTTAATAGATTATTTAAGTAAAAATTGATTGTTATTTATTAATACAGTGTACTTTATTATATAAATTGAAATTAATAGAAATAATACATAAATATGACTGCTTTATTTAATTAGTTGATTAAATGTGCTTTTTATTTTTTTTATTTAATTTTCTCTTTTATTTCTTTATTTAATTTTCTCTATTATTTTTACTTTTATTTTATTATATTATTTTCTGTATTTATTTGACTGTATAATTTACGGTTAATTTGTATGATTATTTCAAAAGATTTTGCAGTAATACTATTTATTCGCTTTAAAGTTTAAAATCAATGAACTCATTTATTTTCGTTTATTTTTATAATTGTACGTATTGTAATACTTTATTTGAAATTGACAATTATTAGGCGGCCAACTAGATAGACATTAAGTCTCCCTGGCAGCCTCCTAGCAATGTCCACATCTATTAAACATGTTCAAATTATATTGTGTGGATATTGCTAGAAATAAATTTACTACTACTACTCCTACTCCTACTACTACTACTATATATAGTCACAAATTGAAGAAATTAGGGGCTTACTTTGACAAAATAAGGAAAGATATCGATACTTGTTATATGAAAATTCGTTAAGAATAAGAAAATATCTGGGTAGTAATAAATAATTTAATGATTGAGCATTTTATTCACAACCTTACACTGGAGAAAAAAATTAAATTAAAAATATTCTTCTTATAATTTCATACATATAGAGTATTTTTTATGCAAGGCAGCTATGGTGGGGCCTACTAATTTATTTGTGAAACAGGCCTACAAAAACTTTATCCGGCTCTGCTCCTGAACAACTTGTGGACAGATAAAAGAAACAGAATGAGACCAGACATTGTCAGAGCAGTACTGTGTGTTAAACTTAATAAAACTTAGATGTTCTGAGTTTTTCGATTACGCTTATAAGAATATTTCTGATTAAGCTAAAAAAATCCAACAGAAAAAGAAGATAAATTGTCTAATCTCAAACAATTCCAAGACTTCACTTACTAGGTCAATTAAATTTGAATTAAAAATGTAAAAAATAATTTTTTCCATAAATTTGTTGAATTATTACTTTAGAATTTTTGAATTGAATTAATTAGTTACCTAATTTATCCTATACGGGAGGGGACAGCGATAGCCTCCCCACAGCTATGGAAAAAACTTATTTAGCAATTAAAAACAAAAAATGTGTAAAAAAAAGAGCTCCCATATAGTTCAAAATGGCTTCAATTTGGGTCAGTTGCTCCGAAAATCGCCGGCGGCTGGGCAGAGCCCCAGACCCCCTAATAGTGGTGGCAAGTTGTAGTGGCTAAGATTCTTCGCCTGTCGGCACTTGGTCGTCCTACTGACAGTGTCCGGCTTGTTCTAAACAGAAGTTGGCAACCCTACCCTAACGATTGTACTTCAAGGCTATTTTAATCTTTAGACTGATTTAACCTGTTATAGTTCTTTAAACGTTAATTTCGTTGTAATTTTAAGGTTAATGTAATAAACATACAATTATACGAATTTGTACAATGTTTTGTATGTTAAATTTAACTGAATAAATCCAGGGATGGATCAAAAATGATTGTTTCACAAATAGTGAAACACTTTCAGTGGGAGGGAAACTTGCATGTAAATTATCTGGGTAAAAAGAAAATTTAGATATAAAAAATGATTTGATTAACCGCGATTTTCAAATGATTTGAAAATAACTTGCCACCCTAGAATAAATGTTTCAATCCTACCTTAATTATATACAAAAGTGTCGTTGTTTTAATTAGGAAAAATTAGGTAAAAAGTAAAACAATAAATAAAACAATAAAAAAGCACGCCAGTTTGTTTACAAACATAAATACAAGATCTAAAGCGAGAATCAAACTTTTTATATTTATAAGTTTTTATAAGATTCGATTTTAGTTGCTCATTCTTCATTTATCAGATTATAATACTCCGTTGTATAATTAAGCTATATTTTAACGAAATTAAGATGGATAATCCAATAATTAAATGATAATTATAAATCATAATTATTAAATTATGATTATTGTCAAATGCGTAATTATCTAGGCTTAATCCTAAATGCCAAATGGGATGTTTAGGTGTTTAGAGCTGATGTTTAGAAATCATGTTTAGAGCTGATCAGAGAGACCGATATGTTACGAAAAAAACGATATGTTACGAAGTTTGTTTTAGTAAATTTACTGAAGAACTGAAAATTATTTATTTAATGGATAATAATTGATGGTTAATAATTGGCATCCCATGCTGAAACGCTAAAAGTTTCAATTGACTACATATTTTTCAAAATGAGTTTTTTTCAGATTATCTGTAATTGTAGCCATTGCACAGGAAAAAAATGAGCTTTTTTTAAAATTGCTGAATTTTAAATTTCAGCAATTTTAAATTCAGATTAATTATTTAAAAAAATAAGCATTTTTGAAGAAAAAAATTAATCATAAAATTGCAAAAACTATAAAATTTCATTATTTATTATATAATAAAGCTCAAATATTTAATTACAATCAATAAATATAGCAATGCAAGTTGTCAAAATAAAAGCAATATAAAAGTTAATATATAGAAAGCTAATATTTTGAACAAGTATGGCAATTAAAAATTCGGTTAACAAAAGTTAAAACATTAAAAATTAAAAAGTGGCTTAAGTGGGTTCCGGAAGCTGTCCCAAAAGTAATTCCTATTACAGCCCCTGCATTCCCCGCCAATACCGCCAATGCAAGGCGTTGCTTCAGGAATGAGGTGGACCTTGGATCTCCTGAAACGATGGAGATCTGTGACATTGTCATCTAGGTGGATTTATCTAGCATCTAGTCCTTCTCATGGCATCATGGCATCATTATCTGCAATATACAGTATAGTCTGAAACAATAAGTGACAGGACTTTAAAACAATATTTAATAAGTAATTTAGTATTTGAATAAATAACAAACATAAGGTTTGACCTTTAAATAACAAATACAAAGAAAATAAACATACAAATTACAAACAATTAAGCACATCGTTGAAGGCAGCAAGAATAAACTAAATTAACCCACGCCCGTATTTGTACACAGAGCCCAGGCACATAGTCCAACAGAAATTATATTCCACACAGGATAAATTTGTAAAATTTATCAGTTCATCAAAATTGATCAACTTTACAAATCCTGAATGAATGCAACATCATGTCAACCGAGAAAGTAGCTTTTACCAAGAGTTGAATCCTGATCACTGACAAGTCTGTAAATCTCGATGTAGTCTAATAATGATTTTTAACAATATCTTACCATCTAGAGAATGTTGCTCAGTTCAAAATCTCCAATTGAGAAATCTGGAATCTTCTCTGGTATAAAGTACATTCTATCTTTCAACGGTGGCTCATTTTTGAACTTCTCTTCATGCTTTATTAACTCTTTTGCTCTAAGTAAGAGCTCATTCGCTGAACGTGCAATGTCATAGGGAGACCCACGATTAATCAGCTCTTCAACGTATTTCTTAAAGTCCTCAATAATTGGTCCTGTGCGTAACATATTTAAATGTTCTTCTTTGAAAACGTAAAGTTGTTTAAGTAAACTTTTGCGTTGATCTTCAACAGAAGCAATCAGATCATCACAGGTTTTATTTATGCAACGTTCAGTTTCAGTTATTTTACTGAGAAATTCTTCTTTATCTTTGTCATTAGTCGTAGATTGCATGCAAGCCATGAGCGCTGGATACTGAGCTTGTAATTCTTTAGTGAGAGTCTCAGCAGCATCAGTTATATCAGCGCAACGATGTTTATCGTGATTCAGTATCTTGCATTTCATGCAAATTGGCTTCATGCAATCGTGACAGTAAAGTTCAAGCAACTTATCTTGATGCGATTCACAATAGCTTCTCTTAAACTTTATAACAGATTCATCTTTACTACTAATCGGTATAATTTTATGTGCACTACAAAAAGGAATTCTCAAATGCCCAAAGCTGCATATATCGCATAGATTTGTACCGCAATCAATGCAGTATTTAATAGCAGTATTCTGTCCCTCTTTCTCAACCTTTCTATGACCACATAAATCGCACAACATTTTACGTACATCCGACAAATTCGCCATTTCCAAAAGTTGCCCGATGAAGAAATTATTCGGCAACTTTTCGAGTCCTCCCTCCGGAACAAGGAAATCTTTCCGACACATCGGACATTGTAACTTTGTGTCAGAGTTGTGTTTATCAAATGTTTTCAGGCATTCCAAACAGAACGTGTGGATGCATGGAAGGCATTTGGGATTTTTAAAAATTTCGAAACAAATAGAACATTCTGTTATTTTTCTTTCTGATGTTTTACTAGATTCATGAACACTAGCAGCTCCCATCTCATTCGTAATGATTTTTAGTTAATCTGTATGCTTATCTGTAAAAATTATAAATATATTGCAAAGTTAATTTCTTACTAAATAGGCCTAACTGATATATAAAAAATATTCATCTATTCTACAGGAAATCGAAATAAAAGCAATAACTTTAATTAAGCTGGAGTCAGAGAAGACCAGGAGACGGATTAACCATTATGGTATATAACCTTGGGCCTCGATTTTTCGGAACCCCATTAAATATATCTCTACTAAGCTAATTGTGACTTTTTAAATTAAATAACAGACTAAAGTTGAATATTTAAATGTAACAACATAAAAACTAAATTGGTGCTTATCATAACGTAGGGCTCGGAATAAATAATATTGGGGCTCACTGTTTACGTAGTAGATAAAATTGCTTATAGCCCTAAAAGATTACAAACGTCCATGAAAAGAAGTATGCTATAGGCTACTGCTTCGAATTTGCGATACCAATTTATGCATAATTTGGGTTCATTATCTCATTTCACTGTAATTCGATTTAGATATACTTGAACATAAATAACTTAAAATAAGAATAAATTTTAGATGCATAATTAACATATAATTAATCTGCTTTGCTTAATAGCCTGCAAGTTTTTACTTTTAGCCAGTCATAATTATAATTAAGTTAATAAGTAAACACATTTAAATTAATTAAATAACTTTAATTGAATAAACGATATAAATTCTATAAATATTACTTTCTTTTATCTTCTAATTGCCTTAACGCAATGAGAAATTCAGTGGGCGTAGTCAGCTTTCTAGCCTCTAACTTTTAAAAAAGTTGCAGGCCTTGTGGGCCCATCAGGCCTACGTCCACCGCTGCCGTAGGCTTAATCTATAATTGCTGCCATTAGACCTAAACCTCCTTAAGCCCGTTTTATACATTCACGCAATAGTCCAGCGGTTAAGCAAAAAAGTGTACAAGTTTTGGCAAAGAATGCACAAATTACATTTTCTGATATAGTTTGATGTCAGGAACAAAATGTGATAAAGTGCCAACGCAAAAAAAAAGAAAAAAAAAATTCATTAAATATCATGATTTTTTTACATTTTACACTGGTTTTAGCATCAATAAACACTATTTATCACATATATGCCAC
>JAQIXG010002752.1:0-16738 GCA_034700105.1 Oconnorella tubifera
GTTAACATTTTTACTATTGTAAAAATTGTTTACCATAGTAATACCATGGTAATACTATAGTTTTACCATAGTAAAACGAGTGTTTTTACCATGGTAAAAAGTATAGTATTACCATGGTATTACCATGGTAATACTATAGTTTTACTATAGTAAAATAGGTGCTTTTACTATGGAAAAAATTATTTACCATAGTAAAATCATGGTACTACTATAGTTTAACATGGTAATACTATAGTTTTACCATGGTAATACTGTACTTTTACCATGGTAATACTATAGATTTACCATAGTAATACTATACTTTTACCATGGTAATACTATAGTTTTACCATGATAAAATAAGGTGTTTTTACCATGGTATTACTATGACCCAAAATACGCTGTTATTATCATGGTAAGTTTACTATGATTTTACAATGGTAATTTTTGTCCTGGGATGACCTCTATTTCGGGTCAATGACCTCTATAGCGAGTCAGTGACTTCTATAGTGGGTCAATATATAACCTCTATAACGGATCAATGACCTATACAGAGGGTGAGTGACCTCTATATATCGAATTGGTTAAGGTTATTGAACCGCTATAGAGGTCACTGACCCGCTATCATAGAGGTCATTGACCCGCTACAGATGTCACTGACCCGCTATAGCGGCCATTGACCCGCTATGGAGATCGTTGACCCGCTACAGAAGTCGTTGACCCTCTATAGAGATCATTGACCCGCTATAGAGATCATTGACCCGCTACATAGGTTATTGCCCCGCTATATAGGTTATTGATACGCTCTATGGGTCAACGATCGTTATATACAGGTTATTGACCCGCTATAGAGGTCATTGACCCGCTCTAGAGGTCATTGAGCCGTTATAGAGGTAATTGACCCGCTATAGAGGTCATTGACCCGCTACAGATGTCATTGACCCGCTATAGCGGCCATTGACTCGCTATGGAGATCGTTGACCCGCCATGGAGGTAATTGACCCGCTATAGAGGTCATTGACCCGCTATAGAGGTCACTGACCCGCTAAAGAGGTCATTGACCAGCAAACCCGCGATAGAGATCATTGACTAGCTATAGAGGTCATTGACCAGCTATATAGGTCATTGATCCGCAATAGGGGTCATTGACCGCTTTAGAGGTCATTGACCTCTATAGAGGTCATGATCTCCATAATAGCCTTTCAGTGACCTCTATAGCGGGTCAATGACATCTATAGAGGGTCAATGACCCTTTTAGCGTGTCAATGACCTCTATAGCGATCAATAACCTCTACAGCGGGTTAATAACCCACTATAGAGGTCATTGACCCGCTATAAAGGTAATTGACAAGCCATAGAGGTCATTGACAAGCTATCGAGGCCATTGACCCGTTATAGAGGTTATTAACCCGCTATAGAGGTCATTGACCTCCTATACAAGTCATTAACCTCCTGTAGAAGTCATTAACCCGCTATAGAGGTCGTTGAACCGCTATAGAAGTCGTTGACCCGCTATAGAGGTCATTGACCCGCCATAGAGGTCATTGACCCGCTATAGAGGTCGTTGACCCGCTATAGAGGTCATTCAATCATATTAATTAGGTATATCCTGAAATAACTGAAATATCATGGAACTCTTTGATTCAATTTGCTTCAATATATAGATGTGACACAGGGTTTTCTTTAATACAAATATGAAGAAGAAAAACAGGAATCGTTCAATGCTTGTAGTTGACTAGAAGTCGCTATTTCTGCAATAGAGCCTCGCATTGATTTATTTGTTTAAAATAAGCAAACTCAGGTTTTTTATTCACTGTCAAATTTACTGTTATACTGTAGATTAATGATCGTTAACTATTTATAATTGCCAAATAGAAATCAACAATTATCTTTAAATTTACAATGAAGTGCCCAGATATATGCGTTCAAAAAATATTTAATTAAGTGCATTTTTTCGAAGTTTTTAAAACAGAATTTGGATTCGGCATCGTTGACATAGATTTGAATATGCAATTTTTATTGGAATGTAATGTTTAAATAGTTTATTGACATTAATATTTGTTTTTATATGATGTTAATTAAAGATTTAGAGTGTTTTTATACGTCACTGTTTTATTGTATGTGCAATGTACATGGTATAGCAATGATTTGTTTTTATGCAGTGAAGGGATATCACAAGTGTCTTATGACCTGATATTCCTGGATCTGATCTTTTACTGCCTTATCAAATGTTATTATAAATTTGATCAGTTTCTGAAATAATTAAATAAATAAATAGATGTTATTACTACCGATACTAAGTGTTCGATTGAAGGCAGTCACGTAAGATTATAACTAAATATTTTACTATCTTAATGTATTAATTGTAACTTAATGTATTGTTGTTCGGCGAAATTTTTACATATATTTTTATATTTTTATATACGGATGGTACGGAAGGAGCTACAGAAAGTTACTGCAGGCCCCTGAGCGTGAAAAGGTTAAGATCCACTGGTCAAACAGAAGCCTTGCAATAGTAGAAAGATGGACAGAAACCGTATTAGTTCAAAATCTAAGTTAACAGGTTGAATAAATGCACATATAATAAACAAGTTCTGCATATATAAAATTTCAAGTTTAATTGTAAATTAAATCAAACTGACAAAAATGTTTAAATAATGAGTAAATAGCTATTGCTTGATAATTATAAACTTGCTAAAAAGACATTTTAAGTTTAATTTACACTTAATCAAACAAATTCACAAAAACACGAAATATAAATAATTGTGTAAAAATTCGCACTGATTTCATTATAATAGTCTATAATTGTAATCAACATATACACTGATCTTCATAATCATTGTATTGACAGTATTGCAACATGTTAATACGATAAAATGTAAAAACATAATATATAAAAACGTACATTGAACTGCAACTAATTTTTTACAATACTATATAAATTAAAATAAATACTATGTAAAGTGAAAATATCATCCATATAAAAACGATTGAAAATATAATTATATAAAACAGAGATAGAAAAAACGTTAAGTTGGTATTCAATAAACAACAAAAATAACAAAATCTCTGACATTAACTCGGCTCCATTTTTACTAATTATTTTGTAGAAAGTATTTTATTTAAATTACTTTACAAAAAGCGAAAATTGGTGAGATGTTAAGAAAAAGGTGAAAATAAAGAGAGAGGAAACGTGAGGTTAATTTGGAACATTTTGACTCGTTTCTAATTCTTAGCGATTTTGTTTGGATTCAGTTCAAGGCTTGGATCATCTGTAGCCTTTCTTTTATTGGTGTCATTTGCAGGGATGAAAGGATCCAGTACCTTAAATTATTACGAATCATTTACAAATCATTACAAATCACTGATCAATCGTTTTAAACTAATCTTAAAGGGTTATGATGAACACAGAATCATTAGATATCATCTTATATGATTAAATAGCATTAATAACTCGTATAAAAATAACTTTTAATCATTACAAATCATTTACAAATCATTAGCAATCATTAATTAATCATTTTAGGTACTTTTAAACCAAAACAATCATTAGAATTCATTTTGTTATATTAAATAATTCAATACTTACACGTCTAGAAATAACTAAGTCATTAAAAATCATTCAAAAAATCATTCAAAATAATTGTAACCTATAAACAATCACACATTAATCACTACTAAAATCGTCCAAAAACGTATAAAAAGCCTAAAATTATTTTTCACTCTATTTTTAACTTAGCCTACCTGAGTCAAGTATGCTATGCAATTTTTCTGTCTGTCATTCAACTCAGGTCTGGTTAAATCGGGTCCTTGGGGCCCCGTTGCAGCCGCATTATTTGGATCCAGAATAAAATCTGCCTGAAATATCTGGTCGACAATTTTGTGCATGGTACGAAATCGTGCCGCATACGTTGCAATCAAATCAGAGAGAAATGGATGAACGCGAGAGATGAGCTTATCGTTGTAGTCCCACTGTAAATATGGAAAATAACAGTCGATATTGATATATGCGAAAATGGATATTTGTTAACTAAAAGTGTTTGTGTTAACATTATGGTTAGGGTTAGAAATTTATGTATAGTACAAATGAAATGAACAATAGTAAAAATATATATACTGTGTATACAGTAAAAATATACAGTGAAACAAATTATATCACAATTCTGAATAAGAATATACATAATTCAAGCGTGTACAGACATAACGATAAGCTTTAATATGATAAAGATAGCCTTTGATAAGATCAAATTAACATTTAAATCTAGGTTAGCATTCGAAAACATGACATCGTACACATAAGTAAATTCATTAATTAAGTTGAATTGTTTAATATAAAGTGCTGTTATATCTGAAGGGTAACCTATTGCAGTGATATTTTGCAATTCAACAGCGATTCAAGCCATGGACCCGTTGATTTTAAATCCGGAGCTCTGACCACTTCACCAGTGAACTTCAATTTTAATATACTTTTTATAAAAAAAGTATACTCTTTTATGAGTTTTAATATTCTATTTAAAACTTATATTAAAGTAATAATGCAACGAATTAATGCTGTAGCGCTATTATTACATCATAATATAGAAACTAAAACTTTAAATAGTAACAACGATATGCTAAACGTCTGGTTGAATTGCCATACTGTTGAAATAATACAGCTTAACGAAATAGACATTCACTAATCTTTGATAAAAGTGAACAATATCTGTTTGTGTTTTACCTTAAGGATGTTGGGATATGTAGAATGATTGTATTTTACCTTAAGTATGTTGGGATATGTAGAGTGATTGTATTTTACCTTAAGTATGTTGGGATATGTAGAGTGATTGTATTTTACCTTAAGTATGTTGGGATTTGAGAAGATTGTGACAAAGTCATCAGAAAGAATATAAGATGTCACTTTGAAGAGATCAGTTATAAAATTTGTGATACATTCCAGAAACAGCAGACCAAAAGATCCATCGGCTGAAAACAGAATAAAAATAGCGAAATTATGAAATAAATAAACACAAAATGATCAGAGATTTGATGCACTTAAAAATAACACTAAATAACTAAACGTACAAATTTTTTCGATATGTAACTCAGAGCAATAAATATTTAACTGCATCTATAATGTATTTAAAATATTTTAAATACCTCTAAATATACCTATAATTTTTCTAGAAAGATACTAACAGCGCAAGGAAGTGTAATGATTTTTCTGAGCAAAGAGTTCGGAGTGGATTAATCTATATATAATTGGCTACTAACCATTTGAATTGGCCACAATTAATAGGAGATCCACTAAAAACTCTCTTATAATGTTTTCAAAGGTAACGCGTGCGTCTATGTTGTCAAAAGTTGGCTGAAAAACAACAACAAAAACACAGACTAGACTTCATTCAAATTCATTCAAGACTAGAATTCATTCAAAATTCATTCATTTCTTTAAAAAATATATATACTGCCTACTGGTGGCAATCAATAATCATAAATGTTATTGCCAAAAACTTAGAAACTTATAGTTAAAAGTACCGGAATAAAAAATTTCTTGATGAATTAAAGACTATTTAAATATCTTGATTAATTAGTAAATTTTATTGCGTTAAATCAAATAATTAAATATTGTAAATAAAATTAAATATAAAAAATTATGGATAATTTAAGATAATTATAAAGTTTTACGCTATTTATTTTAAAGTTATAAACTCTCTTCTTGCTTCATAACTTACCCTAAAAAATATCATCAATTATTACGCCTACAAAATCATCATTTAAGTAACATTCTAGCTATTTACACATTTCTGTTGGGGGGAAGGGTCTACTCTCACTCAAATATCACAACTCACCAAATTATCGAGTTTTCCGAATAAAGCTGTGCTAGTGATGAGTTGAGAGATGGTTATACGAAGATTATTTGGAGTTGGAACAAGACCACTTAGTAAGGTGTCAATCACAAAATTCTTTGCCGGTTTTCTTATTTTCTCCAACATTTCTTTAGGATTAATTATCTGAATGAGATCATTGTATAGAAGTTCTTTACCAATCAACAAAATGAAGTCTCTCAGCAAACCTGGTAAACTTTTTTCTAAAATCATAAAAAAATCTAATATATTATTCAGTTCAAAGAATAATTTTAAAAACTTAAATTTTCTAATTTTTTTAAACTTTTAGAATAATGCAGGTATTGTTGTAGTACACTTTATTTAACTAATTCTGATTCGCTAGATGGAAGCATAGTGCCTACGACTGACTATCAAATAATTTAATAAATTTTGTACATAGGTAATAGGGTCTTATGTTGCACTAGTCTTGACGACATTACAATTTATAAACCAATTGTATTATGTATATGACATAATTCAGTTTGCATGCAAAGGTTTTGATAGATGTTAAATTAAGTACATTTTGCTAAAGGTGCAGCAATTTACGACTTTATCGATAACAATATTTCGCTAATGATAACCCATTTGATCATTAATATCTCTCGATATATGTCTAGGATATAATTTATAATCATTGTTTAGTAAAACTATTTTTTCAAGCAACAATGATCTGTCATTTCAATGTCAAACACTCAAATAACATTGCAATCATCTCTTGCTAAGATATTAACTTGTGAATTCGGTCAAAAATTGTTATTTTTTACTGATTTATTCGACAAGATTTACCGTCTTTGTATTGTTCATTAAGACTCATGAAAAGCATAACAACATCAGCAACCGTCAACTTTGGAGGCATAGTGATATCATAGTTCCATGTTCTCCATTTCTGCGCATAGATATAAACGGATTGAACTTCATTTTAAGTAAATGAATTAATGCCTAATTTATTTATTTTACGGACCCTCTCTACAAGCTTATTTTAATGCAATATAAAAGCGATCTGTTTGAGATTTATAATTATATTATATTTTATTCATTGCAATTATACAATGAATATAAAGAATGATAAAGTTTTAGTCAGGTTGAACCTATTTGATAATGCACTGTGCTGTGTGTCTTAATCATTGATAGTTAAAATTAATAAGGTATGCTAGATATATAATACATGAATTAATTATATATGTATATAAACTGCATAATATATTTAATATACAGCACATGAATGTTTTGTAAAAGAGATCATGTATTCTATATAATCGTTATTTTGAATTTAAAAATCAGTCGATGAATCATGCAATCGTGAAAATTTATATTTCTTAAAATTATTATATCAAATTGTATTGCTATATTCTGATAATAAAATTGTCGACAGACAAAAATGTTGAACTGCAACAAATTTAATTTAATTTTAAGTAAAATAAGTTTTGTCTAATGGTAACATATAAAATGATCTGTTACCACTGTGTGAGGCTTTTTTACGGAAACTTTATAACTGCTAATTCCTTTCTTGTTAGCCAGCTGTTTCGATGGGGGGGTAGGAATGAAACTTTTTATTTCAAGGGGGTTCAAAAGTCCCTTCTGTTCACTCTTGTAATAGAATTCTTCAATGACATTGTAGAGAATTACTTCAGATAGAATGAGGGGGGAGTTTATATTGTACACGTCATGCTAAAAATAGAACATTCAATTTATCAGTAGAATGAATAATTGAGCAATATTGACATTCTTTAATTGAATTCTCATAATTTTTACATATTTCAAATTAGTTGTAAAAATAGTTCGTAACATTTTGGATTACGGTTAGGTTATGGTTAGAGATAGGGTTAGGGCTAACCTAAACTTTAATCTAATTCTAATCCATAAATCCCTTAATCCATAAATAAAATAAAACCCTTAATCCATAAATTTAAAAGAACTATTTTCCGCTTTTTCCAAACGGGCTATATTAAAAATTGCACAGATTTAATTAATAAGTTTTTAAAAAGTCGAGAATTTCAAATAAAAATCTGCATTTTATATGAATAGACGTTAGAGAAATTATCAAATATTCGTAGAAAAAAACATTAGAGACAACATTTAAGAGCATAGAATAATTAATAACACTTGCATTGAAATTTAACAACATTTCTAAGTACTTCTGCAAAATATTACTAAAGAAATTTTATACCCAACATCTAGTGTTAATAAAATAATCAATTATAATAGAAGCAAAACGAGGTGACATCTAGCGATTATAGAATAATAATATAATTTAAATCTGACGTAATAAACTTCTGTTAAATTGAGTTGAATTAAAATGCAATCAATACAAACAGCTGCCATGTAAAAGAGCTGATCTGTAGATGTAGCCAGGGGAAAGTAATGTCTTAAAACGCGAACAAAATCCAACTGTAGATCAACAATCTGAGTCCAAATCCCTGTGTCAAAAGTATGGTCTTCTGAAATAATAAAATTCATTGCAATTTTACTTTATATTGATTTTGATTTAGAAAAATGTCAATATAACTAAACAAAATCTCATTTTGAAATTGAGAAGGAACTGGGGAAAGGAGATAAAAAATTTGGTTGATGGAAGCAAGCGTAGAACCCGAAATAAAAGATCGACTCCTTCACCCAAAATAATATTTAAAATAAAATTAAATGTAGAATATGTACACCAATCAAATAGATTCGAGGGGCCAACCCCCTCTCCACCACCCAACAAGAAAGTTTAAAGATAAAACATAAACTAAAATAGAAAATATATTTTAACCCGAGGATGAAAATGTAAATCACTATCTATCTCTTTTTTCTTCTTTCATTTAAAAAGAAACGAAACTAAAAAACTGTAACAGAGAAAAATCGAGGCGAAAGAATGTTAGCTTGTTTTACAAAAAATAATTTTGTTTGAGGAAAGGGGGGGGGGTTACGTACCGGGGCCAGTGAGAATATAACAGACAAGCGCAGTAAGACGAGTCTTAAAATATTCATCCATTGCTTTCAGTAATTCTCTTTTCACTGCAACGTTTCTCTAATGATAAATATATTATGATTTAATTATCGATCAGTTTCTACAACATCTTTTATGTAAAAAGCGCTTTTCATCCAATTCAAAATCAGTTTTCTATATACGGTAACAGCTGATCATTATATCCCTATTATAGTTTATTTAAGTCTTAATTAAAAAATATAGAATCAGGAGAGTGGCGGAAACAGATTATCTAGTAGGGGGGAAGGGGAGGGGGATTTATATTTCAGATTCTCAGAATAAACCTCCAGCAATTGGTTTACCTTTAACATTTCACAGTTTATGACAATATTTTATAACAAGCTTTTATGACGATGCAAGCTTTATAAATTATAAACAATAATAATCTATATAAAAAGCATCAAGCTTGCTATGAAGCTATTTAAAAAGTTAACTATCTAGGAAAGAGGGGCAATCGCCACCACCACCCTCCTAAGGATCCGCCACTGTATCCAACCAACTCTGCCATACCAGTATTTCACCGAGTCGTCCAATCAGTCCGAGACAGTCGGTCGCGTCTATCGCTCGCCGGACATTCTCCGGGTTGTGCCGGGCGTTGGGGGGCAGCAAACTCTGAACGATCAGACTCTTGACTTGGGGGCGAACTTGTTGAAAACCGATACCAAGCGTAGAAGAGTTCAAGAAATCGGCAACTGGTAAATGTTTTGCGAAGCAAACCAATAAGTCACGCCAGAACAGCATGCCTGTGTGCGTGCGACAAGTTATTACATTAGGGTTACATTAAGGCTATGTTAGAGTTATATTATAATTAGGATTATATTAGGGTTATATTAGGATTATATTAGGCTATCAGTAAGGTTACATTAGGGTTATATTAAGGTTATGCTAGGGTTATATTACAATTAGAATTAATATTAGGGTTATAATATGGTTATATTTTTGTTCTTTGAAATATGAACAGTGTCGTCTTTATTCTTAAAACACAAGTAATTCTGTTTTTGTTGATATATCTTTATTTAGTTTTAATATACTATGTTATAACTACAGTGAATTAAAGGTTACATAGCAGCCATTATATATCTATCAGTGTCTTTTACCAGGAGCTGTTGTGTTATACAAGCCATAAGCATATGAACAAGCATTGCTTAGTGATCCTTTGCTAAGAGCTTCCGAAAACTGCCGAGCCTGAAAAGTTTTAAATAAATTAATTAAACATTGAATGATTAATTTCACAACTTGTCTGCATAAATAGAAAGAGTCAATTTTTATAACAAA
This sequence comes from Oconnorella tubifera, assembly GCA_034700105.1. Lineage (NCBI taxonomy): Eukaryota > Metazoa > Annelida > Clitellata > Enchytraeida > Enchytraeidae > Oconnorella > Oconnorella tubifera. The sequence goes on from JAQIXG010002752.1 coordinate 10,087, forward strand.
AACAGTACATCCAATTCAATATATGCAATAATTTCTTAGAGACATTTCAAATAAAGTTAATTTTTTTGTTAACACCGAGTTAACTTTTTTTAATGCGTTCCGACTGTTAAATTTTGTTTACAATCGTCCCCCAACCATTACAAAGTATATTTTATTACTAATTATAATAAGTCTCTTAATTAAAACATATATAGTCAATAAATAGACATTTCATAATATCAGTAATCAAAATTTAATATCATTTGAAGAACTTACAAACTGAAACTGTGGAACAACTGGGGGCATTTTTATATACTGTTTTCCAACCACACGATTTCTCTTCAATATTGTCTGCAAGGAAATATTTGATTTTAAAATTAAACGCCTTGAACTTAATTTCACTATAATTCTCTCTTTACTTGAAATACTAGAATTTTATTTATTGAATTTAATTCTATAATTACAAATTGGAGTTACTCTAATAAATACATTAAATTATCGAATTTTAGATAAAATATCATCTGTTTATTATAAGTCTACGCGTTTCTATGAGAGCCTATGGACAATACATTTCTAGGCTACACTGTAATCGTCATAATAATCGAAAGTTTCACATTTTTCTCTCGATAAAAATATTAGTTTTCCTCTTATTTTATTTTTATCAGAAAATAAAATGAAGTCATTTGTACACCCCAAAGGGAGCGGGGGAGGGTGTGGGTTATTTACCCCAAAAATGTTCATCAAACGTTGCTAAATAAGCGGGGTGAAGTTTCAGCAACAGGGGGGGGGGGCAGGGGGTTGAAGGGGGCGTGAAATATGGGGGGGGATGGAAGGGTCGTTGTAGTTCTAAATTGATTTCATAACAAAATCATAAAATTTATTAGTAAACATTGTTTTTGTTTTAATAAAATAAAACATAACCTTCAGGCATTATACTGTACTGTAATTAGAAAAGAAATATTATTAAGAGAAATAGTGTAAAAACGCAAGATTAATAAATCCCAATTAAGCAAAGGAATACGTGAATAAAAAAACAGTTAAAAATCCATAAAATACTGACTGTAATACGAACGATGACAAGGACGATGATTACGATGATGATTACGATGAGATACTATATACAATTAACGGAAGCATGGCATATATGCAATAAAAATAAAGCTATTATTCTTGCGTTTATAACAAAAATCAAATATATATTCATCTTTTTTTATGACAAGTTGTGAAAGTTTATTAAGTTTGCTGCACCCTTTAGCAGAAAATATTACAGCTAGCCTGTGTCTATGCGTATATTTATTTAGTTTATTTCTTACTAACGTCACATCAGCTCAAAAAGACTACATGCTTGTATTTAAGATATGACAGTTCTCAACACAATCCACTAAATAATTTTCAAATTTGGGCATAAGATGTGTCACTAAAATCTTCAGACAAGTTTTATTCCCAAAGGGGACATTCTATGACAGTCAATTTATGACCCTACTAAAGGATGCAGCAAGTAGTTAATTACCTCCAGTCACAGGAAGAATCGATCCCTGGACCTTTGGGCTCCGAATCATACATCCTAACCACTAGGCTAACAAGTCGTAACCAAAAAGTGTACATCTACTCAACATAATAGTCAATTTATGATGAAAATAATATGAAACTATAATAATAAAGATAGTATAATATAAAGCCCAATATACATAGTATGTTATACAATACGCTGAGTACGTATAAATCGTTTATATTTGTTATATTTTATTTATACAGGGTATTTAGTATTCTTGTTTATAATAAACATCAATAGTCAATAAAAAGCATTAATATACACATTCATTATCGAAACATAAAATTACAACCAAATAAAAATACATCAGCGTATAAAATAAATGCATTATTTAACTATTGATTAAGATCTTTCCTTGAATTCACAATAAATTGCAAATATAAGCAAAGATCAGCTATAAACAGAAAACAGATAAACATTAAATGAAATAAAAAGCAAAAGCTTCATCCAGTGAAGAAAAACAAATAATTATATAAAGTCAAAGAAAAAAAACTGAGAAAAAAATTATCTTAATATATAATACAAGAGATTTCGACTTAGAAAATAGCTTATTAATTAATGCACACTCTGTTTTTGGTTAAAGTCAGTCAATCATCGTTGTATTATGATTGTTATAGAGTCAATATTCATTGTTGTATTCAGTCGATCAGTGTTGTATTCAGTCGATCAGTGTTCTATTCAGTCGATCAGTGTTCTATTCAGTCGATCAGTGTTGTATTCAGTCAATCAGTGCTACAATTAGTCAATCAGTGTTGTATTAAGTCAGTGTTGTATTCAGTCAATCGGTGCCGTATTCAGTCAATCAGTTTCACATTCAGTCAATCAGTGTTGCGTTGCTTTTCGACGTCTTTCAGACAACACTTCATACAACGGGTTGTCATTGTTGCTGGACCTAAATGCAACAAATATGTAAAAATTCACTTTAATACAAGATAAAAATTACACATTATAGATTTAAGTATATTATCTAGAATTTCTATATAACATAATTCTTTTAAGCATAAAGTAACACCAGCAAAAACAATTTAATTAATTTATTAACATTAATTAACAAATTCACTACAGACTAAAGTTGCATCATTGTTGCGAACATGATGTGCAGAAACCAAGTGACGAGTGAAAATCGACCAGTAAAAAACAATCCACTAAAGGCAATTCAATTTTAACTGTAATTTTAAGTGTACAGTAACTTTAAATGGTAGCTTTTACTGAACATTAGATTATTGCAATATGATAGTTTTAAAGTCAAAAAATGTAGAGCTTAGCAAATTTTAATTCAGAAAATATTTGCTACCTAATGCTTCTCATCCAATTATCTCTCTCTTCTTCAGTAGCTGCACACATTTTGTACACGGTGTGTTTACCTAAAGTTGAAATAAAACTATTATTAATTATATTAATTATATATTAAATTAATATTCATATTCTTTACATCTTATAATAGAAAGAAAGCAAATTGAATAATATGAAAGGAATAATGTAAATAGTTAGAAATAGCTAAGGAAAGTAATAATTCCTTAATTAGAAAACTTATAATTCATTTTCGTCAAATTATTTTAATCCGATATATTTATTTAAACTCAATTTTTAATTAGATTCCTTTTAAATCGCTTTATAAATAAGTAAATCACTATATTAAGTAAATGAATAGCTCCGATTGTATACTGCATAATCTCTTTGTAGACTTTAGTTTATACAAAAGGTGTCACAAATAAAACTATCCTCTAAAACTTAATTTAAATACAAAATTTCACAAATAAAACTACCCTCTATAACTAAATTTAGATACAAGGTGTCACAAAACATACGTACCCTCTACAACTTTCCCCTCCGAGTCCGTCTTGCAAGCTTTAATGACTTCGTTGTTCAGTGAATGAATTTCAAAACAATGCTGTTTATGAGGCACAACCACTTCTCTAACTTGAATATTCTCCAAAGGAATAATTCCTTTTGGTTCCTTATCCTATATAAAAAAATCATCATTCATTTGATAATTTAAATAACTTAAATAATTTAAAATATATAGTTATAATGTAAAAAATATTAATTTAAGTTTAATGTCATGAATTACCTTATTATATCAACAATGTTTAAGATATAGCTATTTATTTTAGTGTATTATTAAAGGGTACAGTAAGTTAGAGAAAGCATTCACGAGAATCAAACCTCGACCTGTTGCGTTCGATTTACGTTTCGTAAATTGCATATTTTTATATTCTAAGTATATATAGAACTAAATTACCGTAGTATATTGAAAGTAGTACAGACAATTATCATTAAGAATAAACCAACGTCTCTTCCAGCTTTTATATCTGCCACCTGGTAAATAAAAAACAACAAAATTAACCAAAAATAAGAAAATTAAACAAACTTTAAATATTGAAAACACTAAACTGTTACGCAAAACAATTTTTGAAAACAATCTTATGAATATTGAAATTTATCAAACACTGATAAAAAGTTATGACATTTAAATGATTCAGAAAAACAGAAATACACAAAGAAAACCCTGGGGGGGGGGGTATGGATTCTATGTACGACGACTGGATATTTGTAATTTCAAAACAGTTTGATCTGATAGATAGAACAGTTCTTTCACAGAATCAATTAACTGATTGACCTGCTTTAGAACGTGCGTTGTTTTAGAACATATATCTCGTCTTAAAACATACCTTATTTCTGAGCACGTTGTAGAACATGCCTTCTTTTAGAACATGTTTAGAACATAACTCTGTTTTAGAACATATCTTGTTTTAGAACATGTTTTAAAACATACCTTGTTTTAGAACATGTTTTAGAATATAGCTCTGTTTTAGAACATATCTATTTGAATGTAAGTTGTTTTAGAACAGGTTTCTGAAGGCTATACATATATTAAAGCAATATATGTTTTCTTACATATATTGCTTTAATATATACCTTGTTAATAATTACATACGTTGAACTATTCGATAACTCCATACCTTGCTATTAATTACATATCATAAATTATTACATAATTACATATTGTCATTCATTACCTGTAACTATTACATAATTACATAGATTATTGATTACATGCCTTGTTTGAGAAGCCATCCCTCCTTCACCGGATTAAAGAAAGTATGCATTAAATCATTTCCATCGTCTGCTGGAATCTTAAACGGCTCCTTCTTTATACTTTCGTACAAACTCTAAGAAATAAATAAGAATTAAATAAGTCGTATAAACTCTAACACAAAAATCAAGACTAGTTTAAGTTAAATTTAGATATTTAATCGTAGCTTAAGTTTAGAGTAAAATTTAGATTATTTATAGTAACTTAAGTAGAGATAAAGTTTAGATTATAAATCATAGAATACGCATGGATTAAATTAAATAATCAATGGTAGCCTAAACGCAGATTAAGTTAGAATAATATCAATCGTAGCTTAAGCAGAGACTAGATTTTATTATTAATCGTAACTTAAGCATAGATTAATTAAACTTTACGCTCAAATTTTAATTCGTAAATTAAGCATATTATGCTACTTAAATTTAAGTTAACGTTTAAATTATAAATCACAGAGTTAAAATCTATCACAATCTCTTTAAACTAAAATATTGAAATAATCATTTTCAGTTATCAACCCAAAAAAATTTAAAAATGAATAAAAATATATTGCGATTAGTATTATTAGTTTATCACTAACTTATTCATTCACTATTTAACTGTACATTATAACCTATTTATAAAAAAAACAGTAAATCATTTATAAAATCACAAAAAAGGGCGTCACAACCTCAAGTAATTCCTTGGGTAAATCACCCCCTTCATTTATTCCCCTGTTCATAGCAATAAATCTATCTACTGTAGGTTTATCTTTCACACTCGGATTATGCAGAGAAGTATTTAGCATTATTATTGCGAACGACAAAACGTAACAAGTATCTAAAACAACAATAAACAACCAACAATAAACAATAATAACAAACATAACTGTCTGTAACAATAGCTAGTTATTTCGTAAACATTTCGTTTTAATCAAGTTCTAGATTATCACAATATTTTTCAATATAAAATTCACAACTATTAAAACTATCTCTTATTTGTGCTGATGTGACGTTGAATAAACGAACCCGTAGATTTAAACATTCCCGGATTCAGTTCGCAATATCTCTCCGCAAAACATTCCATCATCCTGTCAATCTTCTGAGCCTCCCCGGGCAGACGAAAACTCCATAAAAACTGCCTGAAAATGTTGAAATTAACCCATAAATACTAAATAGAAATGATATTTTTCAATAGAATACTATTAAAAATACCATTTCTATTTACCATTCTATACTATTATTCTATAAAATCTAATTTCGATAACTATTTGCCATTAGTTCATTTAAAATTTAGAAATGGCAATTTTCGCAGTGATGTGTAGAATATTCGTTCGGTATTCGCTTCAGAACTGAATAGTGCCATAAATGAACTATTCATATTCGGCCGAATGGTTATAGAGTCACTATTCCAAACGAATATTAAAAATCATTATTCGGTACAGCCTTATTTTATTGATATTAAATTTTTTGACTGCAAGTTACTAAAGAATATTTTCATGATCCGGAAAATATAATCCAAAGACATAAAAATGATTTACAATAAAAAGATGTTGTTAATTTTTACTATTAATACCGGAGTGCTTGCACAAGAATCATATTAGCAAACTGATTGAGATTAACAAATGCCTTTAGTACACCCAAGTTGAATGTATCCCTATGAAAATACATAAAAACACTTATTAACAAAAATGATGATTTGGCTAATGATTAAAATTGACTTAAAACAATATTAATAAAGTTATTTAAATAGTCTATTAATAGACATAAATACATTAATTTGCAAGTTTTCAATTACAAAATATGAAATAATTTAACGATTTCTATATATTAGTTACATAGAAATCATTAAATTTAATGAAATAAACGAATGAAAATATGAAAACCTTTCCCCCAGGTAGTCCCCAATGGCAGTTTTATTGAGACCTTCACCTTTGTAGAGAAAAAGAGCGACGTCTTCTTGAGAGCGCATCAGAAACTCGTGTTCTATTAGATACTCAACACCCTAAAGAGAAAGGAGAAAGTGAGAGAGAGACAGAGACAAAGATAGAC
>JAQIXG010002753.1:0-16733 GCA_034700105.1 Oconnorella tubifera
GGGGGTGGGCACAGCGGGGGGCATGGGGGTGGGCACAGCGGGGGGCATGGGGGGGGCATGCATGGGTTGGGGAGTGGGGGGCATGGTAGGCATTTGACAGGGGTAGATAATTTGGGTTCAACTTTGAAGCCAGTCATTTCGTGTAAATATTGAATTATTTATTTGTGTTTACTATACGTTAAATATTGAATATATATTAATATTTATGTTAATATTATATATATATGTTAAATATTCAATGCTTGATTTATTTCTATATGTTATATATGATAATATGTTTGTTTTATGTTGTATGTTGTACGTTTGCAGTGAAATAGCTGCAATAACTGTGCACCTTGCACTTTTAACCAGAATCTAAGATAAAATTAGTTTTTACTAAAACCGACCACCCTCCTGAATTCCACCATAAGACAAGGGTGTAGTAAATTAATCTTAACTTGCTACACATTGATATGTGGCTACTTGTTGCACCCTTTAGTAAGACGTTTATATTGATGCAGCGAGTTAATCTTAGCTGCTTGTTGCACCCTTTAGTAAGACAGTTATATTGATACAGCGAGTTAATCTCTGCCTTCTGCACCCTTTAATGTTTGCGTTTATTCCAGTAACGCGCATTGACGATAGAAAATCCAAACACGGTAACGCGTCGCAGTATAATGTCGTTCAATCACAGGGGGCGCTCAAACTGAAACTGTCCAAGGCCCCCACCGAGAGAGAAAGAGGTAATAAAAAAAGCAAACTATTTACCAAAAAAAATGCGCGATCCAACAATTTGCAGCGGACAATTTTTATTCGGGTTAGGGTTAGGGTTAATTTTTTTTGTTAGGGTTAGGGATAATTTTTCTATGGGTTAGGACTTTGGAAAAATGTTTTAGTTGATAATTATTACTCTTTGAATAATAATACAAGTAATAAATAATGAACGTTTTGATAATTTAAAAAAAGATGAAAAAACTTTTCTTACGACGATTCTGATTGGCCAGGCACGAAGCGTCATTACTCCGACGACAGCGACGACTCTCTTCCTATTGGACGAGGGGACGATCACATGACCATGGCTCAGATGCAAGAAACCCACGGGGAATTTGCGACATCATTAACGGAAAGAATGAAACGTCGCAGACGTCATGTGGTGTCGTATAACGAAGATGACGACGTCATCTTGGGAGGGAGGGGGGGAAGGGGAGAGAGGGGGAGGGAGGAGGGAGGGGAGGGGGAGGATAGTAGTAGTCAGTCGTCTTCAATTGATTTAGAGGGTTAGTGATTTTTAGTAAAAGTTATGGTAGTTTGAGATGGGATTTTGGGATTTTGGGAAAATGGGATTTTTTGTGTTAATTAAATGTTATACGAATTGGTGTTACGATAGTTAATTTATAGTCTTTTTTTCATTTATGTATTATGTATTTGTATTTATGTATTTTTTATTTATGTCATTTAAGGTTTTAATGTTACTTAATGATATTTGGTCTACCGACATTTGGTGTTATTAACATTTTGTCTACTGATATAACCAGTTCCAGTGAGCGTACATATGTATACAATTCATACATATGTACAGATTTCTTAAAATTACTTTAAATCACGCAATGCTTTTATGTTTAGTACAATGCCTTTATGTTCAGCCATGACGTCATTAAAATCAAATGATATCATAGTCCAATGAAATAGCTGTAATGACTATGGGCTTTGCACATTTTAACCAGTTTCTAGATAGAATTAATTTTATAGTTAAGGAGACTTATGTCTGGTTCCAGGAAGCCTGTTTAATTAAATAACTATCTTTATCTCTATACCGGTTAAAATACGCAAGGCCCTTGGCTATTACAGCTATTTCATTGGACGATAGCGTCATCTGTTTTTTATAACGTCATGCTACCTAAAGCAAAATCATCGCGTAATTTAACCAAATTTTAACGAATCGGTACATATATGTGGATTCTGTACATATGTACGCTTCCTGAAACCCGACATAAGTGATGAGTGAATTGTTGCAGCAATGCAGAGGAGAAAGAAAGAGAGAAAGTTACAGAATAGAAGGCTGGACGCGTTTGGTGGGGGGTCAACTTCAATCGATGAATTAATGGATACCCCCACTTTTAAAAGATTTAATATGGCCTTGGATGGTATATTAGATTCAGCTGAGGATCTCAATCTTAAAGATTTAAAAGGTCTTCAATTTAAAGTTAACTTTAATTTTAATTTTAATACTTTTTATTTGTATGACTGTTAGTCATTTCTAAATGCTAACTTGTACACATTTTTTATCTATCTGTCTGCTTAAACTTTTGTCTGTCTGTCCGTCTGTATTAATGTTTATCTCTCTTTTGTCTGTCTAAATGTCTGTCTATCTGTATGTCTTGACAGAGAATATGACTCTATCAGAGCAGTGCTATCAATTAATCAGTCATTTTAATTAGTAGATCTTTGCTGTATCAAACTCTTTTCAACTGTCTGTCTGTGTATCTCTCTGTCTATGTAAATGTCTGCCTTTGTGTCTTTCTAGATGCAGATGATGATGATGCACCAGCCCTTGGTGCTACCAACGAATCGGTCATTACAAAGGCCCAATTAGTTGACCTTTATTCAGAGGCCGCTAAACTCAAGGCCACTGGCCTCATGAATCAAGTACCGTACGAGAAGCTCATCAAAGTACTTACTATACTTCAGTACAGTATACGAGACGGTTGCCGGGTAACGACCCCCGTGGATCCGGAAGATGGGGATAATGAGGAGGAGCAACTTTGGAGGGAAATCGCTATGGAAAAGGTAGGGGAAAAAATTAGGAATTTTTTTTGAAAAATTTTTGCTAAACAAATTTGAAGATAACTTTTGAAAATATTTGATAAAAATGTTGTTGGAAAAAAAAATTCGGAAATTTTATAGGGGAAAATTTTCACAAGGAGATTTATTCGTGATAAAATAAATGGTTGTTTTGTCAATTTTTCGAATCTAAGCTTTAATAGTAAAATTGAAATTTTAACGTCTGGATTACTTTATTATACGAATGATGTCTCGGACGTAGCCATGACTTTACTAGATTGTGCAGCTAGTTAACTATATAGTGAACTTTCAAGGGAATCAAACCTGGATCTATCAGAATGCTAGCACTTACCAATTTCTACATAGTCTATTTTTGCATCTTACAACTTTTTGAGCTGATGTGACGTTAACCAACGATCTGTCATGCGTTTTATTTCACGACTCATTTAATTCTATGACAACAGGTGCTGTCAGCGGTTGACGCGGCATTAACCGTCATGTCAGTCATGACATCTCATGACATGCCGAAAGAAGTGTTCATTGAGGATGTCATAGAAAAAGTTGTTCGTTTGGCCAGAACACAGCTGGACAACGCCATCTATCCAGTCTTTGATCCTGTCTATAGGACAGATCCTAAAAATAAAAGTTTGTTCTTGTTGTTAATTCTTGCACCATTTCAAAAAGTTCTCTTATTCAAAATTCGTCTTGATGTAGTTTTTATTAATATTCAGATATATTGACGTAATTTCGCATGTGTAATTTCAAAATGTTCATATTCCAAGTTACAAAGTTTAATTTCAATAAAAATATGAATCTTTATTGAAATTAAAAGTATTTTAAAATTGTCTCAGGCGGTATACAGACTAATATGAAGATGAAGCGAGCCAAGTCATCGGGAGCTAAAGATAAAACGTCGCTTATTTTATATAATAAGCTGACCGACTTGACTAGCTTATTGGCCGAATTGATTGACATACAGGAACTTACCGACACTATTATACTACAGGCGAGTTGCTGCGAATGATATTATGCTAATGGCGTGTTGTCGCAAATGATGTTATACTTTGGGCATGATATAGAAAATTATATCTTTTTCTTATATTATTTTTTATTATCGTTTTCTTCTTCGTATCTTTTTATCAATAGATCTCTTTCCATTTCGTAGCGTTATCTTTTTTTATAATGTTTTTTTTTTTTTCTTTAATGTTTTTCTCATTTTCTTCTTATCTTTTTTCTTATGTTTTTCTCATATTTTTTAGAAATCTTTTCCCTCGTCTTTCTCCTATCTTCTTATTATTTTTTCCTATCTTTTTTTTCCTATTTCTTATTTTTTTCCTATCTTCCTCTTATCTTCATCCTATCTTATTTAGATGTCCACTTTGGCCGTGTCGCCCTTTTTCGTTGAGAACGTCCAGGAGCTGCAGTTAAACGCTCTCAAACTGGTGACCAATTTATTCAGTCGGTACGCTAAACACCGGCAACTTATACTCGAAGATATTTTATCATCTCTAGCTAGACTGCCTACTAGCAAGAAAAATATACGCAGCTTTAGGTAGAGTACTTTATTAAACGCACGTTGTTTATCTCAGACGTAGCAGTTATTTTAATCGTCTTACTAAAGGGTGCAGCTAGTTTAGTTTAGCATCTGAATTACTGTATTGTACTAACGATATCTCAGACTTTGCTGTTCATTTAAGTGTCTTACTAAAGGGTGCAGCAAGTTAATGTCTGAATTGTTGTACTGTTGCGGTACACAGAAATGTATATATATATATATGTGTGCATGTAATGTATGTATGTATGTATGTATATATGTATGTATGTATGTATGTATGAAATGAAATTTATATATGACATGAAATGTATTGAAATGAAAACAGTAAGAAAACATGGAAAAAAATCATTTTATCGAATTTATTTATAATAGATTAAACGCGGAAGACCACATACAAATGGTAACCGCTCTGGCTCTGCAGTTAATTCAGTGCGTAGTTAAATTACATCGGCACGAGGATGAGAACCCTCCCTCGGAGGGACAGGACGAGGAGGGGATGGGTGGGCGCAAGAAAAAGGGCGCAACCGCGAATGAGGTGGCAGACAGAGAGGAAATGATTTTGACTTCGTATGAGACTGCTATGAGGACTGCACATAATTTTCTCGCGGTTTTTCTCGCTAAGTGGGTTTTACACTTGAAAATATGGAATGATTAGATCATTCTTTCTTAGTTATATTTATCCTTGCAGGCTTAAAAGGCAATCATCTCATTTCATAATTACATTAGCATTACATACTTTCATTATCATTATTTCAAAATCATTTCATACTTTCATTAACATTAAATTTTCATACTGTCACTATCATTTCATATTATCACTGTCGTTACATATTTACATCATTTTGGTGTCTTTTAAACTGTTTTTTTCTTGAGCTCTTAGCGTAAAGACTCCTGATCTCGGGTCTTGAATCTTGAACGTTTATTTTGTTTAAAATTTAACCAATGACTTCTCGGTAAAGGGTTAAATTCTCGATAAAATAAAGTATTTGTTGATTTTATTCATCAAATTTTGTGAAATTTTTCTTGCGTTAGATGTACGTCTAAAGGTGACGAGGATTATCGTCCTTTATTTGAAAACTTTGTCTATGATCTGTTGTCTACCGTTAATAAACCGGAATGGCCGGCTGCTGAACTTATACTCAGTCTACTCGGTAATCTCTTGGTAAGCATCAGATATCTTACTCAAGTCAATTTGTTTATTAGAAATTTTGATGACCAAGAAATTCATTTATTAGAAATAAATGCTAATTGATTTTTAATTTGAGAAATTAATACACTGCTAAGTTTTGCTATGATATTTACATTTTAGAAACGTATTGTAAAGAATAAATTTTTATTGAATTCGATTATTTTGACGTATTCATATTAAGAGATTTGCATACTATTGATTTTACTAGTAAACTTGCCTACTAGGATATTTGCATACTAGATATTTTATTAGGAAACTTACCTACTTGGTAATTTGCATACTAGGAATTTTACTAGAAATTTTGCTTTCTGGGAATTTTCTCTACTATAAAATTAGCTTACTAGGAAACTTACTTCGTTGGAATTTTGCCTACTAGAAAATTGGCCTCGGCCTCTTATGGCATTAGCCTAGTGTTAAATTCGCCTACTAACTCGTCAACTGGTAACTTTGCTTACTGATAAACTCGTCTTTAGGAAACACCTAGTAGAAATTAAGTTAATAATTTATTACTAATATAATTAATTTATTATAATAATTATTACAATAACTACTACAAAATTATATACATTTATTACATTTATTACAATAATTACTACATACTAGGACGCCTAGTAGAAAATTTAGTAGCAAATTTTGTATCGTTATTTTCAACACAAGTCTCTTGTCGTTGTTCCAGGTAAAACAATTTAGTAATAAGTCTGTTGATATGTCGCTTCGTGTGGCTTCATTGGATTATCTCGGTATTGTTGCCGCTCGGCTCAGAAAAGATGCCGTCTCTAGTCATTTGAAGGAACAAACCATCGTCGATATAATCAATCGAGTGAGAGACTGCTTTATTTCTGGTTTCGTGATCATTTTTATACTAACTTTTAGTTTATGAAACTCACTAACCCTAGTCCTGGTCACATGGAATTGGGTGTAGCCAAATCCTAGTTTTAACATTAGCCTTAGCCTGTTCTCTAACCTTTACCCTAGCCAAAACACTAACCATAATTATATAGATCCAATGTTGGTAGACGTACTGTCGTAGACTGAAAGTCAGTAGACAAGTTATCATAATATTTTTTGTATCTTTTTTTATATCTTGACGATTTTAGCTTCATAAATTGTAGTCATAAATTACAGTCTTAAAATTTTACATTCATTAATTTGACAGTCACAAATTACAGTTACAAATAACATTCATTAAATTTAGTCAGAAATTACAGTCATAAAATTGTAGTTATGCATTACAGTCATGAAATTATAGTCATAAATTAATTTGTCATATATTTACGCTCTTAAATTTTACAATCGTAAATTTTTATCACAGATAACCGAGGGGGATTCCAATCGCGATTTAGCCGCCACCACAACTGCCCCCACAAAATCCAAACCACGAGGCCTCCAGTCGGCCACAGAGGCTGCCAGGGCTTCAGACAGAACCCAGCAGCTACAGAGGGGGCTGCTGGAATATCTAGTGTACAGTTCGCAGCACGACCCGTCCCTCATTTTTGCCAGACAGTTTTACATCGCGCAGTGGTATCGGGACTGCACTATGGAAGTCGAAAAGGCCGCTCGGAAATTAGAGAATGAAAAGAAGAGTAGGAAGGAAGAGGACGAGGAAGAGGATGATGGAGATGGAGAAGAGGATGAGGATGAGGGGGAAGAGAGGGGGGAGAAGCGGGCGGTGAAGAAGGTTGTGGCTGAGTTGGATGCGCTGAAAACTATTCAGGTTTCTGAGGATTGAATTTACTTGGGTTTTTGTTGTTTCTTTTTCTTTGGGAATAAAATTAAAAATCAGTTGAATTTAAAACATGTATATGTAAGTATGTAAATGCAGGTGTGTATGTAAAACATGTGTATATCAGTATGTATATATAAATACGTACATAGTATGTATATATATATATATAAATGTTAATACACGCATAAAATGTTTTTTTATATGCGTCAGAATCAGATAAAGTTGTTTTTCATGATTTATATATTTATGATTAGCAAATGGATTGATTAATGATTAGTGGATTAATGATTAACGTGTGGATGGATAAAGTTGATTTCTCTATATAGGAAAAGGTGGATGAACGCAAGTCATTCTTAACGTGTCAAATAGAAATGAAGCTCGCTGCATTCGCAACGTTTAAGCCATCCATGAGTAAATTGGATTACGATAATGCTTTGCTAGCTACACGATATCTAGCGTCCAATCGACCTTTCTCTCAAAGCTTTGATATTTATCTAACTCAGGTATGTTTTATTAAAAATGTGTCTTTGTGTTTGGTCTGCAAACATTTGGTCTACTGATGTTTGGTATGAAGACATTTGGTTTATTGATATTTGGCTGCAAACATTTGGTTTATAAATATTTGGTCGATAGATGTTTGGTTTGCAAACACTTGGTCTATAGAAATTTGATCTACAGACATTTGGTCTGCAGATATTTTCTGTACAGAGACTTTTTCTATAGAATTTGGTCTACAGACAATTAGTCTAAGTGCTGATATGGGTATTACGGTTATGAGTATTAATGATCTTGGGTATTACGACATTAGAGTTAGGATTACGCTAGACCATATGCAGGTAGATCAGATGTTGGTAGGCGAAAGGTGTATAGACACATTTTTGCATTAGACTCGCAAACTACTTGTCCAGGTTTGATTTTCTGAACTAATTCTCTAATTCGCTGCACCCTTTAGCAAAGCTCTTATATTGACTGAGAAAATTATGAAAGTACCAGTTTTTATTCATCAAAAAACGCTGAATATTGTTTTAGATTTTAAAAGTACTGCGGGAGACTGCCGTTGCAGTTAGAACGAAAGCTCTTAAATGTCTGACGGCCGTAATAGAAGCTGATCCAACAATACTGGCTAGAGTAAGTAGAAATGGAACCTAATTTTATACAAAATTAATCCAATATAGTAATTTATTGCAATATCAAAGGCAATATAAGTTAGGCAAAAATGTTATTTATTGAATAAATTTTGCGTTTTTCTTGTTCATTTCTTCATCGTTTCTTTCTCTGTTTTTTTTTTTTCATTGTTATTTCTTTGTTTCGCGTTTCAGTCAGACATGAGAGTGGGCGTACACAATCGTTTCTTAGATCAGTCAACGTCGGTCCGTGAAGCGGCAATTGAACTTGTCGGAAAGTTTATACTGATACGACCTGAACTGACGTCCCAGTACTACGATATGCTTTCTGCACGCATACTTGTTAGTACTTTGACTTGCTTTTAAGTACTTTGATTTGCTTGTAAGTACTTAGACTTATGTGTAAGTGCTCCAATTTATAAGTACTTTGATGTAGTTGTAAGTAATTTAACTTGCAAGTACTTTGACTTGCTTGTAAGTACACTAACTTACTTTTAAGTACTCAAACTTTCTACTTGTAAGTATTACTTGATTACTACTTGTATTCGGAGTACTTGTAAGTACTCCGATTTACTTGCAAGTACTAAAACTTATTTGTTTGATTCCTGTGCATAACAATTTAAGAATTAGTTAATACACTTTTTAAACGAAGTATCTTGTTGTTAAGTTTTATTTACCGTTCCTTCCGTTTTTTATCTGCGAAACCGTACAGAAGTGCGATTTTCATAACGGGGGAATCTTGTTACTTATTCTTGACAGGACACTGGTATTAGCGTAAGAAAGAGGGTGATTAAGATATTTAGAGACATTTGTATAGAGCAGCCAGACTTTCCTAAGATTTCAGAAATGTGCGTCAAGATGATTCGTAGGGTTAATGATGAAGAGGGAATAAGAGTAAGTATTGTTTGTGTCTTTTAACGTTGTATTCGGGTGGGTTTTTTCATTGGGTGTTACCATTGGGGGTTTTCCATTGGATTTTTTATTTGGGGTTTTTTATTTGGTTTTTTTTTAATAGGTTTTTCTATTTTACTGTATATTTCTTTATTTGGTTTTCATTTGGGTTTTTCATTAGAGTTTTTATTTGAGATTTTCCAATGGATTTTTATATTAAGGTTTTTTCTGCGGAGTTTGTTTCAATAAATTTTTCTATACGTTTAACACGAGTCATTAATTATCCATTTTGTGCTGATGTAACGTAAATAACAAGTGAAACTTTAATTTGGTTTAAGAGTAACTCATTATTAACACATGTCATTAGTAACCTTTTTGTACTGATGTGACGTTAATCGATGAGTGAAACTTCACATTTTTGCAACAGGAACTTTTTATCAATATATGTCACTAATAACCATTTTGTGCTGATGTGACGTTAATCACCAGTGAAACTAGCTTTTAGTTATCGTAACTTTTTATCAACTCATGTCACTAATAGCCCTTTGTGCTGACGTGACGTTAATCGCTTTATGTTTAACAGAAACTCGTAAACGATACGTTTCAAGCGATGTGGTTTTCCCCCGTAAAAGAAAAAGATAGCGCGCGTCTCGTTCAGAAGGTTACCAACATCGCGGACGTCGTTGCTGCGTGCAGAGAGTCAGGCTCCGATTGGCTGGAACAACTCATGGATAATGTAAGCTCTTCTCTCATTGGATCGTGCGTTGCGTGATTTAGTTTGCAAGATTTGACTTAATGGTTAAGTGGTGGAACGGTGTGATCGGAATGGAGAGATGTAGGATTTGAGTCTCAGGGGAGTGCAGTGTAATTATATAGAATGATAAATTTAATCAATAACATAAAATTAAAATATATTACAATTACAGTAATCAATTAATGTCGGGTTCCAGGAAGCCTTTTTAACTATAAAACTAATTTTATCTATATACTGGTTAGAATGCGCAAGCCCCATGATCATTGCAGCTATATCATTGGACGATTGCGTCATCTGTTTTTAATGACATCACGCTACTAACACAAAATCATTGCGTAATTTAAACCAATTTTAACGAATTGCTACATATGTACGGATTCTGTACATATGTACGCTTCGTGGAACCAGACATAAAATATATAATAATTTAAATTATAATGAAATGAATGAATGTGTTTTTTGTAGCTTTTAAAGAAGGAAGAGGACAGTAGAGATAAACCAATGGAGAAATCTTGCGTACAGATTGTAGATTGTTTAGTTGAAAATGTTCTGCAGTTGGAAGAAAAAGCAACAGGTGGTTAAAACACACTTTTCAATGTTTATTTTTTGATGTTCTTTTTAATATAGTATCATTTTTTTAGAGAACCGTTACTCGGAACCGAAAGGTTGCGGGTTTGATTGCAGGGTAACTCCGACTAATTTACCGTTTATAGTGAAGTGTTAGTTTTGTGTCTGGTGGTTCAAATCCTGTGAATGGTACTGTTTAGATGACTGAATGCACCCTTCAGTAATAAGCTTTAATTGACAGTTATGTCTGAGACATTGTTCATATTATACGGTAATCCAGACATTAAACTTATCTTGCTGCACCTTTAGTAAGCCGCTCTTTACAAATAATTATGTCGAATTGCATTGCTGTTTTTTTGATGATAAATCAGCTTATTTCCATTTACAATATGTGTATTAGAGAAATAAATGTGCAAGATTAAACATTAAAAAATGATTAAACAAATTATAATAATATTAATAAATCTAAATGTTTCTCAGAGATAAACAATAAGACGAATAATCCTCGACTGGTCGGTTGTTTTGCTACGTTGCATTTATTCTGTAAAGTCAAACCAGATCTACTCATGAAGCACTGCACAAATATTCATCCCTATCTCGATATTAAATGCGTGGTATGTCATCTTTTTTTATTATGCAGAAAAAAGTAATTATTAGAAACTTATGTCTGGTTCCAGGAAGCCTGTTTAACTGCAAGACTAATTTAGCTATATACCGGTTAAAATGTGCAAAGCCTTTGGTCTTTACAGCTATTTCATTGGACTATGATATCATTTACTAAACATAAAAGCATCGCGTGATTTAAATACATTTTAAGAAATCTGTACATATGTACGGATTCTATACATATGTATGCTTCCTGAAACTGGCTATTATTATTTTAATATACAGATCAATTGGTTGTAGATCAAATTTGTGTACGTGAATTGTCATAAATTCAAATGTAGTTTAAAGTGTATTTTAAAATTTTACAATTTATTTGGTGTCGTAGATCAAAAGTCGGTAGATGAATTATTGTGACACTTGCGTTTGCTGTCTTTGAACTATTACACATTAACATTAACTAACCCTTGCGTCTTATTAGGTATATCGACGTTTGGTCTATTCTAACCGTAGTCATAAATTTAGCCTTACCCCAACCTTAGCCCTAAGACAAGTCGCAGTATACCAAATGTTGGTAGACTAAATATTAGTAGTCCAAATGTTGTGACACCTTTATTTACCCATGATCAGGATCCAAGTGATGTCCAACTCTTAAACAATGTCACTCGTATTTTGGAACTCTCCGTACCACTGATGGATCATCCGAGTGAAACGTTCCTGGCTCAGCTGGAAGAGGATATGATGAAACTCATTCTTAAACACGGCATGATGGTCAGTTCGTTAATTAACGTCACATCAGCGCAAATTGACGGTTTTGCATTGTTTATTTAGTGGGCTGAAATCCAGTATTTGAGTTGCAACGTTAAAGCGAACTAAACTTTAATTTTTATGGTGTTTTGTTGTTGAAGTAGTGATTTAATATTGTTTTAATATTTATTAGATGTTCATTTAATGTTGATTTATTTAATATTAGTTGAATGTGAATTTTAAGTCGGTTTAATATTGGTTTATATTGGCAAAATATTGGTTTTTTACCGGATATTTTTTAACCTTTTAAGCATTTTTTATTTTTCTAGATTGTTCAAAGCTGCGTGAGTTGCTTGGGTGCTGTGGTTAATGGCGTTACACATAACTATCAACTTGTCAGAGACTGCTTTCAACAGTTTTTCGGTTTGCATTTCGTTTCTAAATGATTTCTTTTAAGTTTCTTTTAATTTTTTTTATTATTAAAATTACTTATCATCTTTGTTGATTTACTCTTCTGCATCATCATACACTCTAAATGGGTATCATCATACGCTCTAAATTGGCATCATACCCTCTACATTGGTATCATACTCTCTAAATTGGTATCATGATACCCTCTAAATTGGTATGATATTCTCTAAATTGGTGTCAGGATATCCTGTAAATTGGTATCATGATACCCCCTCAATGGGTACCATTCTACCCTCTAAATGGGTACCATGATACCCATTGTTGGCCCTGACAAAATGACTCGGATTTAATTCTTAGAGCAAATATTCAATTAACTATAAAAAAGCTTGCATTAGCATTTATAACATTCTTAATAATTCACCTAAATTATCATAATTTATTCATCACAGACCAGCTAACAAAGATGATGCTAGACCATCAGACGAATCCGAGTGGCCCGCGCTTTGCGGCCTCTAAACCGCGTCTCATGCGGGCTTTATTCACGGTCGGTGTGTTGTGTAAACATTTTGACTTTGACTCGGAGGATTTTGGGGAGAAAAGGGACTCGATTAGGGAGAGGGTCTTTGAAGTTTTGGTCTATTTCCTGGAGAAAACGGCCGACGATGAAGTTAAACTGAAGGCTCTAACTGGACTAGGTTTGATATTTTAGGGTTTTTAGTGGTATAGGTTTAGTGTTTTAGTGGTGTTAGGGGTATAGGTTTGGTTTTTAGTGTTTTTGTGGTATAGGTTTGGTGTTCCAGTGTTGGTAGTGGTATAGGTTTGATATTTTAGTGTTGGTAGTAGTATAAGTTTGGTATATTAGTGTTTTTAGTGGTATAGATTTGGCCTTATAGTGGTATAGGTTTGGTATAATAGTGTTATTAAGTATCAGTGATTCACTAATTACTTATTTTCGAATTGAGCTCGATATCTCAGAAAATAAATGAATATCTTACGTATCGCTAAATAGCCTTTTCTGTGCTGATGTGACGTTTAATCTCGTGACTAGGGTTTCTGGTGACGCGCCATTACGAGTTCATGCTGGGTAAACAACTGCGCGATGTCTATCACGAGCTACTGACCAGCGCGTCAGCCCCTGTTAAGATGTGCTGCCAGGTACTGCGCAATCTACAAACGTACCTCATGGAGGAAGAGATGAAGATGATGAAGGCAGATTCAGAATGTGCGTTTTTTCTAATATGCATTAAAAAAAATCCTTTTTTAAAATGAAATCTAGCGCTTGTAATTGAACCGATATAATTTAAAATACAATGTAAATGTTAGTGTAATGTAAATTTAAATATAATATAATAGTAGGTTGATCAAATGCCAGTAGACGAAGTGTTGTAGACCAAAAGTCTGTAGAACAAATATTGCGATGCTTTTTTTTAAATGTAAATGTTATTATAATTCAGGGAGGAAGGTTAGAGATAAGGAAGATTTGAAAGAACTGGGGGATGTACAGTCTGGGTGAGTGGTCGTTTGTGTGTATGTTTGTTTGGTATGTTTGTGTGCTTTTGTTTGGTGTATATGTACGTTTGTGTGCTTGTTATTTTGTGTACGATTGTTTGTTTGGTGTTTTTTTTGTTTGTTTGGTTTTTGTTTGTTTGGTTTTTGTTTGTTTGGTTTTTGTTTGTTTTGTTTTTGTTTGTTTTATTGCTTGTGTGTTTCTTTTACCCATTGTTTGTTTTTTTTTGATTTATTATTGCATATTTGTTTCTTTCATTGTGTGTCCGTTTGTTTTGTTTGTTTCATTGCGCGTCTGTGTGTTTGTTTCATTTCTTGTCTGTATGCTCATTTTGTTGGTTGTTTGTCCTGTTTTTTATTGCTTATATGTTTCTTTTATTCCTGATAGATTTTATTTTTGAAATTTTATACTTTTTGCACGGATTTATAATAATTTTATGGTTATATCAGTTATATTCAAACGTTATATCATCCGAGTGACTAACTCGTGTGATCAACATCGCATTATATTTACAGCATGGCTAGCACCATCACCCAGGTGTATCTGAAGCAGGTTTTAGAATCCTTCTTTCACTCTCAATCTGAAGTACGTTTATCCGCTCTGGAGGTCATTATTCTTATACTTAGACAAGGTCTTGTGCATCCAGTGCAGGTTAGTACTTTTATGTCTGGTTCCAGGAAGCCTTTTTAACTAAAAAACTAATTTCATCTATATACCGGTTAAAATGCGCAAAGCCCACGGTTATTACAGCTATTTCATTGGGCTATGATATCAATTGATTATAATGACGTCATAGCTGATAAACGCAAAGGCATTGTAATAAACATAAAAGCATTGCGTGATTTAAACTAATTTTAAGAGATCTGCACATATATATGGATTCTGTACTTCCGTACTCTTCCTATTAGTACAGTTTAGTATAAAAATAGTACAGTTTAGTAATATAGTATAGTTGACTAGTTTAGTTTAAAGTACATATTAGTTCATGTAATGTACATCCAGTACAGTTTAGTCTATGTTGCTAAGTTAAGTTTAACGTCTGAATTACCGTACATAGCTGTCAATTTTCTAAAGGGTGCAGTAAGTTAGAGAAGCAAGTTAGAAAAATAGTTAGCTATTCAGGATTCAAACCTGGACCTATCGATTTAGAATCCAGCGTTCTAACCACTTCTCTAATGAGCCTTGACATTTCCTCACCTTGACCTTGTAGTGTACATCCTTGTACAGTTTAGTGAAATAGTGCAGTTTTATAAAAATGGTACAGTTTAGTAGTTTGATTTAATGTACATCTAGTTAGATTAATTTATATTAAGGCTTTGCTCAAGGGTGCAGCAATCAAAATATTGCATCGCCTGGATTAAAAACCAAGTCTATCAATTTCAAGTCTAACTCTATATCGCTTCACCAATGAGTTTACTGGTCTACAAATTCATTTGTGCTGATGTGACGCGAATGTATTTGTTTTCTAGTGTGTTCCTTATTTGGTAACGATGGGTTCGGACTCTGATGTTAGTATAAGATTGAAAGCCGATCAACAATTGCAGGAAATCGATAAAAAATATCCGGGTTTTGTTCAGGTACTGAAAGCACTCAGTAAATATGATTTATTTAATTAGTCATCCATTTATTCATCCATTCAGCTATCTATTCAAGTATCGATCTATTCATGCATCTGTTTATTTAAATAGCTATTCATCCATTAATTTACCTATTCATTCATTAATTCAGCTTTGTCTATTCATTCATCCATTTATTCCGCTATTATCTATTCGTTCATCCGTCTATTCATCCATTCAATCATTCATCCTTGCATCAAGTTTCAAAATGAATAAGCATCAAGACAAATTTGTGCTTATGAACCGTTAGATGTCAAACAAGTATTCAGTCTCTACTTTCATCCAATCATCTATTTATACATCCACTTATTCATCCACTTATTTATCCATTAATCCATCCATTCATCCATCCATCATTCTTTTCCATCCATTCTCAGATGAAAGCCATGCACGGCATCAAGATGTCCTACAGATTACAGCAACTTTTACAAAGCAATAAAAAAATTATCGGCTCAACGATAAGAGAAAATGCAGAGGGAGAGGAGTCAGTCGATGCCCATTCTTTAAGAGGAGTTAGAGCAGAGGAGGACGGCCTTGTTAGTCTCAATAGTTACGTGTATTCGTTGATACGTACAAATAGGGGACAGCGACGAGCTTTGTTGACCACGGCTCTTAATATGTTTGACGATACCGCGGTAAGATTTTGATTTGGTGTAAGGGTGGGGATTTATGGGTGGTTTACTGGTGATTTAGTGGTGGTTTACTGGTGGTTTAATGTGTTGATCTATATGGATGATATTTTGTATGTCTGGATGTATGTGTGTTTGAATGTGTAGAAGGTATCCCTAAGTGAGTTGATCTATATGGCTGATAACTTGGCTTACTTTCCCTATCAACAACAAGAGGAACCTCTCTTCATAATGCATCAGTTAGACATCATTGTATCAGTGTCTGGGTCTAATCTATTACAGTCATTTAAAGAGGTATCATCATATATCTAATTGTATATCTGTCTCTCTGTCTGTCTGTCTGTGTGTCTGTCCGTTTATAATGCATCAATTAGATATCATTGTATCAGTGTCTGGCTCTAACCTATTGCAATCTTTCAAAGAGGTATCATCATATCTCATTGAATATCTGTATGTATGCCTGTTTGTTTGTCTGTCTGTATGTCTGTCTGTTTGTCGTTTGTATGTCTGTCTGGCTATTTGTCTGTCGTTTGTATGTCTGTCTGGCTATTTGTCTCTCTATTTGTATGTATTAGTGTCTGGATCTAATCTATTAAATATGAGCAAGTACATCATATCAATAGTATTTGATATGTGTCTGTCTGTCTGTCTGTC
>JAQIXG010002754.1:0-16732 GCA_034700105.1 Oconnorella tubifera
TAGGCTTTTGCCTCGGACCACCAGGTAGACGGCCGCGGACCACCAGTGGTCCGCGGACCACGGGTTGAGAACCGCTGTTCTAAGCAATGTACTTTTTATACCCAAAATATCTCTATTTGCCAACCCAGGCACAACAGAAGTAAAATTTTCTTTTCTAAATAAACCACAAAAAATCCAAAACTAAATATATTACCGGCATTCCATACCATACTGCACACATCAGCAACGAATGCGTATTATTTGGATTCTTCTGCAAATGCTGCATATGTCGAATCAAGGTGTAAGTATTCACGAATATATCATCATCCGTCTTCAGTATATACGTCGCCTGACTGCAATAGTTTGTAATCCATTTCAAAGCCGCAACTCCCTTATGCGTTAAATTATGATAACTATCCAGAAAGTCCTCCTGAACTATATCACCGTATTGCTCACTTTCGAACATCAACGCTTTTTCAGCGTCCGTTTCGCTGAGATTCCCAGTCAATTTCGCGACACCCATAACGAAGACTAATCTTATGGGAACGTCGTATTGTTCCGCTTTGCCCCAGGTCCTTCTGATGACCATACGGCGTTTGTAATGGTCAGGGGCAGTGTGGATGTAGACGAGGATGAATATTTTGTCTTTCCCGCAGATGTTTGGAGAGTTGATGACGTATTTGAATGGGTGAGGTTTGGCGACTTTGATGGGAGATGGCTCATCGTGTAATTTCTTGACTATCTCTCCAACGTGGCTCATGTTCGCCTTTTATTGAAATAAGATACAATTAGTTTTAAAACACATATTCTATTGAACTTGATAAAACGTACATTGCTTAGATTAAAATTTTGGCCATTACACATGAATGTATTTTAGCATTAAATTATATTTAGAGTTTATTTCATAATAGAATAATTGATAATGACATTTAATGAGTCGAAATGTTAATAATATTAAATATTTTTGCATTGAGATATAATAAAATTCCATTTCATATATTTCGTTTAATATAATAATAGAAATATTTATTACAGATTATTATGAACATTTACATATTATTGGTCATGCAGATATGAAAGTAAAAAATTATAATATTATTATAACAAAGTAAAATATTAGTTTAAAACCAATATGACACATTCAGATAGAGTTGTAATGTGTTAAAAAATCTGTATATATTTTTTCTCAAAATCAATTTTAAGCATCAAACTGTAATGTAAAAGTAAAATTAAATCAAACCTTGAGTAATGTATGATTCTTATCATTTTTCTCCTGATATACTATCGTGTCATTTTTCTTGCGAGTTTCATTTCTATCGACAACCGGATGCGACGAAGGTATGTTAGAGAAGAAACGCACCACTCTCTCGACGTCCCTCTCCTGGTGCGGCTGATCGTCGAGGGACCGAGGGGCCACGAGCTGGTCGTCAGCGACCGTCTCGTAGCCGAGCATGACGAACATGTTGCGGACGATCATGAAGGCAGTGACGGTGATGAAGAATAACACTAAGCGACTGCGCGTGGAAGATGCTGCCATTATCTGAAAATGATCATTTAATTTACTGTAAAGAAATCAATTAAGGAGTTATATATAGATGTTGATATCTATGAAATAAGTAGATAAAGTTAGATTGTGCACGAATTAAATAAGAGTTTAATGATAAATTACAATCAAGAAAGGTGAACCAAAATGATAATTTGCACTTTCAAGCTTCCGTATTATAAGTATATCGATGGACGCATCAAATATTTACATTTGTCTACAATAGCTAATAAACATAAATTATTTTAAACATTCTTTTTATGATATATTTCGATCAGACAAACTCATACACACTGCTGATAATGCTTTGTTTTAACTTCGCCTGTTGTTATCTTGTTATATGTTATGAAATCAAAACCACTCTAAAATATCAAACTATTTTTACGTTTTAAGTTTCTTTAGTGTTCTTAGCCCCATCAACCCATCACTTTGGATCGCCAGTGAATATAAATACATTGATATTCAATATCCAAAACGCTGAATTACGAAATCGCTCAAAATGAATAAAGAAAACTAATTAAGCATTTGCAAGTTCGAGTTACGGTCAATAATAGGCTAAATAGATCGTGTGTTCAATTACAATATAAGGACAAATCTATTAGATTACTGTTTCTCTGAATATAATTAGCTTTATTATCGCATTACTATTTCAACAACAAGTTTTCCGTTTCTACAGTCGTGATAGAACAATTCGTGAACTAATGACAAAACATATTTAATATGTTAAAACAAAATATTAATTTAACATAAATCCTATTTTAATTTTCAATTTAATTATATAGTGACTATTTAAGTAGCAGTGCTTAGACGTAGATAATTACAAAGAATAATGATCACAAAGGAAGTAAAAAGCGTCTTTAGTCGGTTGAATAATATCTATAGTCAGAATTTTGTGACGCATATTCATGATGAATTAAGTGAGATTTTTTTAATAACAATATTTATACTTTATAGAAATTGCGATCGATTAGGACATTTGTTATTGTTATTATGACTGTTTATGATTATAAAACAAAAATTGTGCAAGCAGCAAGATCATATTACTAAGTATCATGATAATTCATATAGGTCAACCGACTTTTGGTCCACGACAATTCGTCTACAAAAACATTAACTACCGACATACTATGACGTTTGGTCTACTACATTCTGAATTTAGGTTAGGGTTAATTAGGTAAATATCGTTCAAATGTTGTTGTAGACCAAATGTCATAGTAGACCAAACGTTGATGGGGAAATGTCTGCAGACGAAGTGTCGCAGATTAAATGTCTGCAGCTACATTTTCTCGGAACCTTACTACTAACATAGCAGAATCAATGAAATGTGACGCAACAATACAATGCTATGAACTGCACTCAAATATACAGTATAAAAAACTTGTTGGAAAATGTATTAAAAATCTACTAATATTAAATACGCCTGTTTCTAGACGCAGCTGTTGTGAACAGTAATTAGTAAAAATTTATAGTGCAGGAGATTTTCGGCGATCGAAATCACGCTTTGCATTTAGAAAATTACCGCCTAAGGATATCTAACGAAGTGTTTTACGAGAGTAAAAGATAGTATGTAACATATAGTATATAACATTTGTGAAAATCGTTACAAAAAACATAATTGCTGAAGATATTTGAGTACACAACTGTTACTACAACAGATGCCTCGCTACTATGAAATCAATACGAGAAAATTAATTGGTAGATACTTTCAGGTGAACATATAGACTGTATATAGTAGCAAGTAACCAAATGTGAAAATAAATGACTGAATGAGAATGTCATGTTATAACAGAAATTAGAATGAAATCAATTTGTAAATAACAAGATGTATTATACATATGACATATATCGATTTAGCTATTTATTCAGTTGATGAATGAATGACCTAATGAAATAAAAATTGATTATTATTATTGTAGTTATCCTATTAAGACGTAGTTATAAAAAGGAAAAAGGCGTGTGAGATAGTGGTGGGTCGACACTCTTCTGAAAAATATTTTCATACTCAATAGATTTTAAAACAACGTATATATTGGTAAACTTACCTTGTTTTAATTATTCGGTTATTTGATTTTTCACTTGAAATATCAAATCAAATATCTATCCAATGATGAATTATATACCAATGCTAATTCTCACTACCTCCTTTTGTTATAATCTCAAATAATACGCTATATTCTCCTTCATATTATATCATTTTAAAGCTAATTCTAGAGACCTAATTAATTTAATCCCAAAATAATTATTACTCCTCAAATCCCTGTTTATTCACGTTAGAGAAATTCTTAACAACAACTTCCCTATGAAATGAATAAGCGTTAAAATTTCCTGTAAGCCAATACAGCTATAGGAATTAATCCTTACTATTAAATTCCTATGTTATATTATAGACTCAATAAAAAGTTGAAAGCAGTATTAGGTACAGTTAGATCAGTGAATGACTAGAGCGTATCAAGCTGTTACTATTGCATCCTGTTGGCTTTTGTTAGTTCCTTCTTGCTGTATAACACGCGTGCGCTTTTCTCTCAATTCTCTGCACGTACGAGCCTATAGAACAACGGGCAACGTATCTCCATTGTTGCTTTCTCAGTGAGGTTGCCAAATTACAATTGTCGTCACTTACAACAGTTATGTAAAACAGTAGAAATGCAATATTATTTTGTATTATATTTGAGTTGTGTTGCTTTATGTTATTTATGTAGCTGTATTTCACAAGCATGGTGTAGCTAATCAAATAGATTTATATAAAGAGCTAGAAAATGTGGAATAAATACAATATTGTGAATTTTTGAAAGTTTATGCTACCTAAGCCTGCTTACAAAGCGAAATTATTCTATTACAATAATTTACATTTACTAATCTTCCAGTTGGTGTTGTTTATTTCAGCCGATATGTATCATATGCAGATATAAATGATCAACTAAATTGGTAATTTGCTACAAATGTAATTTCATAAAACAATGGTTATTTTAAAAGGTAACATAAGGAAACCGTAATATAATCGCAACAGCCGTGGTAATATTTTAATAATCCCTGCAGTGGTAACAGTTTTTTTTATAATAATAACCCTTATGCCTAATTGTGAGCGAGAATCGAAGAAGCTTAACAAGCAGGCTCGCATGACTGGCAATGTTAGTGTAAACAGTCTGAAAGGTTTGCCTACATTGTTCAAATACAATGGGCAATCTATTAAACTTGCCCGCATGTAATATTTACTGCGAAATAATAACAATTATCTTATGGAATTAAGCTTAGATTTATTATATGGCGAGAAAAGTCATGACTGTGTTTGCAATAAAAACACCTTAGAGAATGCTACGACATAACCTAAACGCAGTGGATCTAAAAATAGTTGTTGCAAGAGAACAAAGGGGAATATCAAGTGACGTCATAATTGTGCGATGTTTTGTCTGAAGAAGAATCATTTACACGTTTTAGTATTTATGAATGAAAATATGTAACGTCAAATACATATATCTAAAAAATAATATAATCATATTATTCGACATTAGGTAAAGCCATAACAATTCTTAGACAAATATTTATATTTCACATACTATATTGCTTAATGTTTAAGCAATTTAAAATGATCAGATGTCCTTAGGGATTAATTTCCACAGGGTTGTAGCTGCAACCCTGGCCGTGGCTCGCCACTGTGTAGGCTACAAGTCAAATTAGGCTTAAAAACGTCAATGGCCGAGTCACTGGAAGAGCGGGGGTGGGGGTAAAAATGCTCATTAAATTCAAAACGCTATTAAAATATCAGTAGGTTAAGTTGTGAAAATAATATAAACAAAATTACGAATATAACGCAAAGAGAATGCTGAAAGCGTCGATATACTACAGTTTACTATAGTATTTTGTACAATAATAATTATAGTAGATATTACAACATATTGTCTTTACACACTAAGTGTTTGTTATCCATTTCCGAGGCGTGTACATAACTATAATTTCATTGGATTTGGTATCTGATATTTACAATAGGTTTTACACAATGTTAGCCATATACCGCCCATGACACAGTGTTAATCTAACGTAAGCTTTATACAACCCAACACTTAAAATAGTCGACACCTTTTCTTGTACTCATTTATGTTAAGTAGACTGTGACGTAAGATAAAAATATAACATTGAAAAGCCAACTAATCCTTAAAGCAGACATTTTTCTGGCGACGTGGATTATTATGAGATATGTAAGAAAGTTGTCAATCAGCCACGTCGCATGTGATAAAAATTACGCAAAAATGTCAATGCTTTGAATTCGTAAAAAATGTGATGAAAAATTATCAATCGTTATGAAGACTGGATTCTATAACAATGTATCACAATATTATAGCCAAAAAAACTGATCAATCGTTATGAGTTCTAGATTCTAGAACATTGTTTATCATCTTTATTTTATTTTTGATATTAACGTTTTATCATAAACATCCTTCTTATTGCCTGAAAAATTGAGCTTTCGGTGTTTTGAACAACCGATCGATAATACTAATCAAAGGAAGAAAATCGATCGGTTCCTACAAACTATTGAAATCAGCGAGTAAAATATCGATCGGAGTTATTTTGGTAAAGGTCTCCAGGAGCAACGCGTCGATTTAGTAAGGAGAGTGAGTGAGACTTTCTGAGAGAGAGTGCTATTACTTTAATGAGTTGAACGACATTGATACTATACATTGATCTTATTCAATGTATCAGGTCAGGTGTATTAATATTCGGAATGTAGAAGTTTGTAAAAAGAAAACCTTTTATACAGTATATTGTTATAATAGTGTGCGCCTTTTATGTGAGGGCTACATGATTTATTATAATGGATAAGCTGATGCACGTAACAGTTACAGAGCCTGGAGTAAATTGTATTTTAAATTTGCAGTCTAATAATTTGTGATTTTGCAATTAACTGACATTGATATCAATAATTTTACTTTAAAAAGATGCAGAAAATTATTTTAAAAACTTAAAATGTAATAAGCGTTGTAAGATCTTTATATGAATTACATGTTGTAGTTTTTTCTTTTCTCGAAATTACGTGTTAGAACAGTCATTATTAAATTATTAGGCATAAGTATACATTCCGACCATTAAGGCGCGTTAGTACCCCTCATCCCTTATGATAATCGAAAATATGATAACCAGGAATTAAGAAAAACGATCTAAATTAAAAAAATAAAGAAAATTAGCATGCAAATTTGAAGCACTGTCTAATAAGTTAAATGGCATTTTAAATATTTATAATAGTGCAAAGTATTGAAAAATTGGATTCGTTATTTTAGATTTCCTTCTATTTTACTGTCTTCTAGCGATTCAGATATATTTATTGAATTTCCAAGCGATTGACCGTGAAACTAATATCACATTTAAATAACATCATATTTACAGAATATAATATTTTGTCACCGACCTATAACAATAACTTATACAATTATTATATAATTATTATATAATAATAGTTCTATTTCTGTGTATTTTGTACATTTGATAAAATGCACAAAAACTGTAGTTATAATGTTTTTAATATAATAATGTTTTTAATATAAAACGTTATGACGATGTTTTGTGGTTTTACATCTAGCAATTATGTGTTTTACCAAAGATATATGCAAGTATCTTTGCCAGGATTTCACATGGGGGAGGGGTGAGTTGTCGCAAAAAATGTGATGTTTTTTTCTTCTTGGTTTATTAGGAATTTGATTAATTTTTGCATAATTCTCTACAGAATGGAGTGGTTGGAGGCGAAGAAGGAGTTAATAAAAAAGACGATCAAAAACATTACAAAATTATTAGTTCTCTTACAATTATTCTACCTGAAATCTTCCAACTAAACTTACCAGTTTTTAATTCTACTCTGTTATTGCGTAACTTGAAATATTTTTTCCGAAAGATTTTAATAGCAGTAATTTAATAGGAATAATATAATAATATAGATATACACAACAAAAAAATTCTCAAAGGGTCCGGTCCAATGACTGAACAATAATCATTAACCTATGCAACTCATCATTTTTTATTCATCGTATCATAAAACTGCACGCCAATGCAGCAGTTTGACAAATTTCCCGCGAAATCGAAAATTTCCTGGAGAAAATGATTATTAGACTATTTGCAATTATTTGGATGCTGAAAAAGAAATATACTAAATTTCCTAATTGCAGTGTTATCGGGATGTTATTGTTTTTTGAGTCAAATAAGGAAGGCGGTTCTTTTATTGCAATTTATAAAAAGAGTATGTTTTTACTTTTGCTAGAATAAAAGTCGACGAAACATCACTTGGTTTATACGGTATGGTCTATAGAAAATTCTTGTCTAATTTTCTATTTATTAGAAAAGAAGAATTATAAATTAGAATTAGTATTTTTTGCCTTTGAACCTTGTAAAATTATACTATTGTATATCGAGATATTCTTATTAATTGTTAATATTTTTACTCTGAATTATACATAATAAATTTAGAAGGAGTCGCAAAGTCTAGTCTGAATTCTAAGCATTACTTTTTTTGGCTTTTTAAAAGGACGAGTGAAACCGAAAATTGCGACTCGAAGAGTCTCTAATCGAATTGAAGTTGCATTCAATGACTTGAATCAGTGAACATAGATTGAATCGTTCATGTATGACATATATTTACGAATGATATTCAACTTTTTGTCTGTAATTTATTTAAATTGTTCTCCGGATTGCTTTTCGCTTTTTTATTCGATCTTCCGTTTATTTATTCAGCTGTTTGATAGCTATCAATGAAAGTGGTCAGTTGAGTAGGATACAATTTCAGTTCATATACATATTTGTAAATCATATATGCGTTTCATTTTTAATTATAATAAATATGCTATAATTATTGCACAAGTCATATATTAATATTATAATATTAGTTTCTTCTTACAATTACATAAAACTTATATATCGTTTGATTTATATTCTTTAGTTAAATCTCTTAAATATGAACTTTAGTCATATTATCTAATTTGCTGTAGTTATATTACATGATTTATTCAGCAAATGATAAAATAAATAATCCGTTAAGCTCTAGTTCCTTTGAATACACAATGTTCTTCTAAATCGTCGATATTTCTTAAAAACTGTATACTGTTTCATGGATTAGAAAATATGTTAACTAACATTCCACCTCTGTATTTGCTCACTTCAGATCAATGGCTGATTATAGAGGTTGTTTTTACTAACCATTTGCTCGATTCAGATTTGTTTTTTATTAATTTTTAATGGAAGCCCCTTTTGCAATGAAGATACACTTATTTTCTGTTTTTTCAATTTTCGGTTCGTTTACATCACACTGTATGATTTATAAATACTCTGATGGGTGTCTACAGTATTGTGTTTCCACTTTGATCAGTTTTCTCCAAGTCTTATTCAGTACATCTCCATTACTCGGACGTGCAACTCTAGACTTCTCAATAGCGAGATGATTGGAATCATTGGATCGCTGATTGAACGGATTACACTTGAGAATAGAAATAGACAGCGTTGAAAGAGAGACGGAAATGAATATGCTAAGAGTCCGACGTCCTAACTTTCTGGACCCTGGATAGGATAGTGAAGGATGCATTGGTATACTAAAAGGAGTAAATTTTTAATTTTGAGAGAGAGAGAGACAGTAACTTTCTGGACCCTGGAATCGAATTCTAAAGGAGGCATGGGTATACTGAGAAGGAGTACATTTTTAATTTTGAGAGAGAGAGAGAGACAGAGAAAACATTTATTCTCGTCCCGTCTAATCGATTCAGTCTCGTTGCTTTAACATCAGTAGAGACAGCCATCAGCTGACAGCTGCTAAAATCTGTTGCGACGTTTCTATCTAACAGACATCAGTTAGTTTTAAAAGTTTTTTAAAATCCTACTGAATTATTAATCCGATAAAATGAAATAAAAAGTATCGTGTGAAACTAAAGTTGGTATAATTAAAAAAATACGTTTATAGGTTATTGTTTAAAAATGATTGCACAATGTTCATTAATGTTCACAAACAATTGCAAAACTATGCAAACAATAGAATCAGTATCAATGAAAACATTCAAATAAACATAATACATTAATGTTTAATAATAAACGCATTATAAAGTATTACGCATATATTAATGAGTTGTTATTTCAATAAAATGATTAAATAAAAATAAACTCGTAAAAAACAAATAGTTAGCTTATCAAAGTCAGATTATTTATAAAGTTATTAAAACCTAATCAGTATTTAATTTAAGGAAAGTGCTTGAATATAAAAGATTTAATCGTAAGTAATTATTTAGCGTTTATCACGCTTTTAGAAAATTAAAGCCGTTAAACTTTTATCGATTTATTTTTTCTGCAAAATTACTTCGAAATAAATCTTCATTCATTACTAGAAGTCGAAATGAAGACTGATTGTATTTGTTTAACCATTGTTAAAATCTCACGAGAGCATTTGTCTGTTAATCATTATTAGAATCAGTCTCTAGATAGCTTCTAGTTGAGGTCACGTGTCGTGACGTCATGCATTCGTTTGCTGTTTAATTAATTAGTCCTTGAAGCGAAATAAATCAAGTTTCAGATGCTAGTATTTATTATATTTATTAACCACTTTTACAATAAATTTGAAAAGATTTATTAAACAAGTATAGTTTAATAAAATAAGATAAGTATAGATAGAGTATTTAAAATTGATAAAGAGATTGCTTTATATGAAATCTTAATTAAAAAATTACTTTTGGCAAAAATTCATAATTCAATTGCATTATGAACATATTTTTAATGAACCTAAATTTTAAACATAACATTAATGACATAGCATACAATTATATAAATTAGCACGAATAAATGTCATGATTTAAATAAAATAAAATAAATTATTGGAACGTTAAACATATTAAACTATATAATTAAAAGATTAATTGATCACAATATAAAGTTACCCTTTTCTTTGTTAAACCTGCAGTATTTACAGACATAAAAATTAATGTGATGTATAAAAGTAATTATTGTAACAAATGACAGTTTCATTTCACTGTCTATATTTCATTTTATTAAAGTCCATAATTATTGAATTCCGATACTTTTATCGAGTTATTATTTGGTAAGCATTTACTTCAATATCATATCGTGAAAAAATCCACACGCATAAAAGACTTACAATTATTATTAATCTCCATAAATTTAATCTCTCAAATTCTGCATTTACTCCAATCATATTATAACGTCAAATATCATCAGATATTTATCAGAATTTTATGCTATTCTCACATAATTACATTTCAAAAATACCCTCCAAGTAAATAATTTCCAGTAACATCACGTCGTTGTTAATTTTTGTATCTGACTATAACAAACCGTACCCTCCCCGGTATTAACGCTATTACGAAACAAATCCTTCGCGCTGGACTCGCTCCATCTTCCCACCCCACTCCCCTCATCCCTCGGAGTCAACGCCGGGGACTCCCTCCAGCTCGAATCCATCGCTCTCCTTCGTAGTCTCCCCCCTTCCTCCCTCACTCCCCCTCCCCTCCCTTCCACTTCGTATCTATCCCATTTTATGCATCCGCGACAGAGCAGTCTCCTGAAACCGTCTCGAAAAGTTGAGTTGTAAAAAGCGTAAATGAATGGATTTATGGATGAATTAACGTATCCCAACCACAGGCAGGTTAGATCGAGGTTTAGGGGGATTGAGAGGGAGGAGGGGAGGAAGGGCTTGAGGGTGAAGAGGACGAAGTAGGGGATCCAGCAGATGGCGAAGGCGAGCACGACCGATGCGAGATTGACGGTCGCTTTACGATCGCTGACGATGCGGTGACGTTTTTGAACGTCCTGGTAGGAACGTTGTTTTGTGAGATGTAAGCGAGATGCGGTGTCAGTTTTTTCCATCTGTTTTGAAAATTATGTAAATTGATGTTATTAATTGCTGGAAAATTGTTGTTAATTGTTATAACGTTTAAAAATTGTTGTTAATTGTTTATGGTATACTCGTTTATTTAACAAACAATTCGAGAATGTTAGAAATAGTTTTAATATGATCTGAATATTATTTTTAATGTAAAGACATGTTTTATTATAAAAGTTAGTTTCGTTATCTATCATAAAGTTATTTGTCGTATATATTAATTTTAACCGTATCAGCATTTAAAGTATAAATTTTCATTATTTTAAATATTTTTTAATTACCTTAAATTTCACTTTTTCTTTTCTTTCTTAAGTTCATTCGTTTATGCTGATATACTTTTATTTCATAACTTTATCTGATGCTATAATTTTAATTTTTCTCTCCGATTTCATTCATAATTTGACTTGTAAAATAGCATCGAATAACGAAATCTGTTTGGCCTCAATAAAAAAAGTCGCTGAGCGATCGCCGTCGCGTCGAGATCGCCAGACGCGACGCCGCGAATAGTAATTAGAGTCGCGAGCGATCCTTGAAATATTGTAGGAGTGTAGAGCAGTACTTGGAGCAAAGAATCAGCAATGCGGAATGTTCAATATAGCTCAAAGATTCTTAAAGATTGACAAAAGTGTATTATTTCCTTAATTAGAGGCTCGTTATTGTTACAATTAATTTTGACATTATATCGAATAGCTACTTTAAACTACGCAATAGTTTATAAATGGTATTATAATGAATTATAACCTCTGTCTGTTTTTCTTAAAAAAGAATATTATAACTTTATATATTAAGAATATTCTAATTTTCAATAAATAAATAAAGGAATCTATTTGAATTTCTTTATTATGCTGTATATATCTTGAGAATAAATTAGATTTTGAGACTCTTTCAATTAAAGACAAAATGTGAGGGCGATGCAAGAATAATGGTCATCGATCATGGCCATTAGAATCAGAATCTCTTGATTCAATTTTTTTAGACATACACGAAACGAAATATAGATAAGACAATTTTTCCTTCCCTAGTGCGATTATTATTTTAACAATTATAACCTATTTCGAGATGAAATTTTATTTTATCAACATAAATTGAGTCCTGAGTTAATTATTATTGTTATTAAATTAAATTTAAAATTGGATCGACTCATGTTGAAGTGATGTAATAGACAAGAGTTGTTGTAATGTAAGATTTTAGTCAAAAGGGTGCATCGTCTTGATTCCATAAGGGCTCTTTGTTTTGAGGGTCATATTGGAACGTTCAATCATCTTCCATCAAAAGTACCAAGTGAGAGAGAGGGAGAGAGAGAGAGAGAGAGAGAGAGAAAGAGAGAGAAGGAGAAGAGAGAGAGAGAGATGAAAGTACAAAAAGAGATTGATCAAAGTGCACATACATAAAATGACAGTTTCAATCTACTAATCTTTCAATGATCTTTCGTCCTTGATGAGTAGTCATATTTTCAAGATAGTTTAGGTTAATATGTTCTAAAAATATATTTTACTTATTTTTTTATTCGTTCAGAAACTTTTTTAGATAAACATTAAACTGTCTTTTATCCATGTAGCCTATATATTGTATATGTTGTGTTTTGCATGTTGTCAATAAAAGTTCCTTGTTAGGCCTATGTACAGATATACATTTGTTTAAAAATAATGTTTATTATAAATCCATAAGTAAAAAACTTATTTAATTTTTCTTCCATTAAATAAACTAAATATCTTGTAACTTACGCCTTTTTTACCTTATATTATTATCATATAAAGCCTAATAATAACACCTAAATTTCAGATATGAGAAATAATATTTCCAGCTTACAATTCCAATACAGCAACAGCATCTGTGAGCCGCCAGACAACCTTGACTTTCATCCACGCTCAAAGACGCTGATGATGTCGCTGACCTCTGGGTGGAGCTGTTGATCTCTCTCACCTGCCTCCTGGTGATGCGAAGTACCCTCACGTACACCCCGCACACGACGATCAGGGGAGCGAAGTAGGTACCCATGGCCACTGCTATAACATAGGGCCTGTTAAGCCCCAGGGCGCAGGTAGTGGGTAGGGCAACGTTTTGGACGGACCCATCTGGGGTGTTCCAACCGAGGTGGATGGGTAGGAAGGCCATTAGGAAAGAGAAGGACCAGATGGCGGCGCTGACCTTCCAGACTATTCCAGAATTCATAGTGCTCTGGTATCTAAATAATATTGAACACTGGAAATTATTTTACAGGTTGTAGATAAATTTTGTGAAATTGTAGACAACATAATTAGAAATACCCAAAATTCGACATTTTTGTTAAATGCTCAGAAATTTCATTGAATGGAATAGACGAATTTTGAAACTAGGCAACTCAATTAATAATGAAAACAATTTAATAGAAGCTTTTCTATATTAGAACTAAAGTACACGATTATGTTGTATTGTGGTCCAAATAGAAATTCAGTATATAATCTGACTGGACATTACGACAATTCTTTTATTAAAGTCCATGAAATATGCGATATAACGTCTGTCAAAGAATTTAAACACTATCGTGTAAATCGTAAAGGTATGTAGGTTAGTAATAGTTTTTGCTTATATAGTAGCCACACAATCAACTTTTTAATCCCATTACAATTGCTCGTGTATTTCACATTTCTAATTTGGTTTGGAAATAAAAAAACTAAGTAATTAACTCGATCTTCCTTAATCCTAGCCCGGGTGTACGGACCGCTTCGTGTCTACTCACCAAAAATAGACAGATCGAAACACCACAGTACTTATTTACTTGATAGATATACTATAAGTCTGATTGATAAAACAGTTAAGGTGCCAAAACGGTGACGTTGCCAGACAGTAAAACTGTACAAATGAATCAACAGTTATTGATATTTTGAAAAAACTTTCCATATTATTCTTTTGGCTTTATTTTAAAAATCTACCTCTCTCTATGTAATCAAACTTAACGCGCATAACCCCTTGAGACTCAACCCCTCAGTTCATGATCTCGCCTTACGGGAATCGTTGCGGAATCTACCGCGCGCCGCAGACGTCTGCGTTTCGACGCGCCATATGTTTGCGGCGCCGTAAGACGAGCATTTGATCAGACGCAAAGATCATAAGGGAATAGAGAGAAAAAATGCTGGCAATATTTTATTCAACGCTTTTGAAATCAATTTAATTCTAACGTTTAATTTTGCGAGAAAATATTTTATTATGGGAGACAGTTGATGATGATAAATAGACTAAATGAAGTAACACATCTGTTTATGTTCCGAATGAGAAAACATTTTTGATTAAGGTTGTCAGTTTCTGGGTTAATAAATCGATCATTTTTTATTGCGCATCGGCGATTCAGTTATAATAAATGATTAACTGATAAAATTAACTTTAACAATGTTTGTGAAAAATACATGTTACGTTTCAATTTGATTTATAGAGATTAATGTAATTCCTTAATAATTATTTATGGTACGGCGTGAAAAGCTTGTCACTCAATTTTTTTTCAAGAACTAAATATGCAGTTGAAGCACCGCGATACGATGACAAGATAACTATAAAAATAGTTAATTAATGAAAGAGGACATTATTAAAATAGACATTAACCCATCCCCTTCTACGAAAATTCAACTTAGGCAAACTCATTTGTTAATTTATACGACTATAGTTTCTATAACACGATCTCTTTTAAATATTCTCTCTCAAAAAATTAAGAAAATTGCCGAAGATATTTTTGGTATAAAATGAGTGTTAATCGAAATTTTAAAGGCAGATAAACATATTATTTAGTCGCTCTATTCTCATTGTTTTTATTGACAGCTAATTTGTGTAAACACGTAATCAACATGTCAATCTAAAAGTGTTTTCACTCTAAAGCTTAAAAATTACCCGGTTTTCAGTAGTATGTATCAAATTTACCTGAAACGTTCAAAACATTGGACAAACTTATGTTGTTAGTTAATAAATTGAGCTATTTTCATTTTTTTGTTGAGATCGTTTATTTAAAATAATTGATATAAAATTGCTGTTAAACTTTTTTGTACAATTTCTCATTGTATCCTTCATTAGTTAAGTGCTCTTTTTGACTATTCTCCTTGGCATTTTGACCATAGATATAATATATTGTAGTGCATATCTAGAATACGAATAATCTATTTTTAAACAAATAACAGGTAAAAATTTTCCCCGCGTTTAAATCTTGCAAATAGAAACACTGCATTATATAATATTTTTTTCGGTACCTATTAAATAGAGTAGGAATTTATAAATATTCGCAGCATTTCCGATCATTTTAATTACAAAACAAGTCAAAATTATCTTGTTTATTTGCTTTCATAACTTCATAATAATACATCGATATAATTAGTATCACAAATAAACCTACTCTGCTCTTAAAATAGATAAAGCATGCAAGGTGTTCATAAAAATAGTACCCCTCACCCTTAGGCCTGCAGCGAAAATGCTATAACTAACAAGCCAGCCATTAATATTTCTTCCCAACATGTTTGTCAATTTGCAAATGAAGAAATTTGACATTAATTAAAAAGTTTTTCGCATTGATATCTGAACGCGTTCTAAAATTACCAAGTTTCTAAACAAAACATTCCATATTAAATTCCAAAAAACTTTTAATTAGATCAGTTTGTAATTGATGGATTTTTGTCAAATTATTGTTGAAAAAAGATTTAAAACTAGAATGGGAATGCTCAGATAAAGTCAATAACAAATAAGCCTCTGTCTGTTCTGATGTGTGTCTGCAATCTCTCTCTTGATGTAAAAACAAATGTTTGAGTTAAATCATCACGAACCTCTTGCAGTCTAGTTTTCATTCTGTCGAGACGTTTGGCTTTGAAGTCATATATATATATATTTAGTTATTGTATATTTGAAGTATGTAATATTTAGCGATATGGTATCATGGTTATGATGTTGTCAATTGTTAATATTGGACATATAAATGTAATTGTCAAAACTAAACTTAAGAAAGTTTTAAAATATTACGTAAAGTATCTAAACGTGCATCTCAACTCGAGTTAATTCTACCTTAAAATGTTACATATTCATAGTATTACAACGTTAGTTTTTATAACTAAAACGCTAAATTGTAATTTAATTCTTTTTAATTTTCCTAGTGTGACGCAGAAAGTCAACAAGAAAAAACTGATATTTTGTCCAAAAGAGCTTGATTAAACACGGTTCAGACTGGGCGCTTTGTCGAGGAGCTCGACCTGCGACTCGACGCCCGACTCGACCCGCGACTCAACCCGCGACTCGACGCAGGTGTGAATAATGCTTATAGCAGTGTTCGTTTTTCTCCGTGGTTCGAAAAGTCGCGCGTCGGGCTCCGCGACTCGAGAAGAGTAACGAACTTGTTCGTTTCTCTTCTC
>JAQIXG010002755.1:0-16731 GCA_034700105.1 Oconnorella tubifera
AATTAATAGTAGATACTATCTTTATATTTCTTCTACTATGTATTTAATCTATATTTATTTTATGATGTCAATTTGCAATAATAAAATGTTTTAGTATATAATCTGAAATTAGTTTTACAGAAAAACTGATTTATACTTAATGCTTTTTCTTCTACCATAAAGTAGAGGCTATGACTATGAAACATTAGAAGTGTTAATTTGTTGTTTCTATTTTCGTAGGTAAATAAATATTAGTTGAATTACTACAGCAACTGGAAAATGTATACAGCAACTTTTAAAATAATATAATTGCATAATATTTATAACGCCAGTCGAAAGAATCTCAACCTAATCCAATCTTACAATAGTGAAAATAATTAACTTAAATAATAATTAATTATTCACTTATTGTGCACAACATAGCCTCGTGTAACATATTACCTACGCGACAAAATGTCACATAGTGCACAAAATATGACACCTAGTTATGTCATTCTGAGTAGCACTATGTGACATCATGACATGACCTGTAAACCAAATAGGCCTAACAAATTAATTTTACTTATATAAACAATAATTGTTATTTATTATTCAATGTAAAAATTCAGTTACAGATGAACAAACTTTTTGATTGTTGCACCTTACCTATTTTTTACGCAACAACGCAAAAGTTATAAACTTTGTTCCTGGTCCATCTTTAATTATCCATCTATAATTGAATTTTGATTTAAATCATTTGTCCCGTTTCGCAGTAAATTCGCATTTTACTCGTATTGTCATTCATTAAGTGAAGTTTCGGCCAATATAAGCATATAAGATATACTAATCTATTCTAAGCGTGCTGATTAATCCATAACATGATGTCATGTGTTATTCTGTTTTAGAACTTTAGGTATTCAATATTTCCATTAAATTTCTCTGAAATCGAGAAAATCGTGCAGAAATATCTTTCTGCATCAAGAGCTGAAGAACTTCACGAACCTTTTCGTTCTCTTGCTGGACACATACCAAGTGTTGATCTGCAACAAGCTTCTCATGAGCATATGAATTAGGTCACCTCCCTGTTGACCTTCTCCAGCTCAGCACGAACAAAGAGGTACCGATGATGTCCTACATCGCTTCTACTTGTGGTAACTCCGGACAGCATGCGTGTAGAAAGAATGGTCAGCCTCTACAACTATTCGTCGATCTGGGTTGAAAGAGGAAACCATCAACGACCGACTTTCTATCGCTTTCAAGTCCACGTTTTCAGGTGGTGGTACTGCGAACTGGGATCCCCAACCAGCAGTGGCCAAATTCTTGGCAGTGAAAGACAGGAGACAGACAGCCTCAGATATTAGCAAATATAAAAAACGTAAATCTTTGCACAAATTATTCGATTAAATTACGATTTTGACTTTTGAATATTTGTTTATAATTCAAGCACATTATCACGTGGCGTAACTTTGGCGTAACTTTTTAATTTTTTACTTATGTTGCATTACATCGTTACTGATTATCAGTTATATGTCTCGTAGTGAAATTTTCTTAGACGAGGCACTGGTACAGATTATAGAATAATAAAAAAGTAGTATTTGACATAAAGCTATTAAAATAAAATATAAAATACAAAATATTGTGTTTTTTAAGTTTGCTACAAAAGATAGCGCAACAGTAAGACAAGAATCGACTTAATTTGTTTGACTTCGAAAAACAGCAGTATATCTTCAGCATTTCTTTGCTAAATAATTTATAGAATATATAGGCTTATTCAATTTTCATCTCTTCCGTGTAAATTAGGAGATTTATCTCTCCCAGTAATCATTAAAATCATTGCGAACCAGAGTTCCTTACTGCTCACTGTAAAATTGTCTTAAAATGCAATAATAAATTCTGAGATATCGCGTATGGGATGCAACCTTCACACGAAACGACTTACATTACCATCGTGTGAATCTCTAGAACAGTCGTTTATCTTGTAATTACTTCAACATCACATCAGAGGCGGTTCATTGGGCCAACAATCGAGCGTCGGGGATTCGAGACT
Source organism: Oconnorella tubifera (assembly GCA_034700105.1). Classification (NCBI taxonomy): domain Eukaryota; kingdom Metazoa; phylum Annelida; class Clitellata; order Enchytraeida; family Enchytraeidae; genus Oconnorella; species Oconnorella tubifera. The sequence continues at coordinate 2,006 of JAQIXG010002755.1, forward strand.
TAACGACTTCTGTAGAACTAACGATTCGGTCGACGCAATTATGCGGCGAATTATAAGTAAAGTGAATTTTACAGCATCATCAACTCGTTGCGTCTGTAAAATAATTATTTTATAGATATGCACCGAAGCGATGTATTAAGTAGGCTTATTTTATTTATGTCCTCAAAATAGGTTTCGTCGTTTTACGTCGGAAGACTGATTTGTTCGTTAATTTTTTAATAATTGGGAATATTTTCGATCAGGAAATTAATGTAGTGACGATATTGACAATAGACTCAAACTTTACTCTGTAATTCTAATAAGAACATCGTATAAAAACTGATATCTGCCTAAACTTTCTTGCATTTGAATGATTATATGTAAAATTTTGCGTCATTACTATAGCTGTTAAAGATATTTTAATACATTCCATATACCTTTAGCTTTTATAATTTATGCAACACTTTATTCTGTATGCTACATTTCTTTATGATATACAAGCACTCAAATGTCAGAAGTTAAACTTGTTACGTTGATGCTATTCAGTAAATCTTATTTTAGCATTACTGCTGGAAGCAAATCTTATTGATTGGCTGTAAATTTCAACAAACCTAGAATTACCTTTGTTGTTTATTAGACTCCGGAATACAATTAACATTTCTGACTCCGCCACGGAGTGCAAACAGACTTATTTTGGAACCCACGTGTATTTTATAGACCTACACGTTGTTGTATTTTCTGTCATTTATTTTAGAAACTAAATTACTGTTGTTGTTGTTCATCATTTTGTGTACAGAAAAGCGAAATACTACGCAAAAATTGAAACTTTACAGAAATAAATAAATAGCAGAAGATGGTTATAATGTTAACTATCTCGCCTTAAGTGCTTATGGATTTTTTTACAAACTTGTACTTTCTATATGTATAAATACATGACACTACACAAATCAAAATCGCATCTCGGAAGATTATAGTCCTCCGATCGCATGAGAGACTGCATTATAAAATTATAGCCTCAAGTCATTCTTTACGATTAGTCAATTTATTATTTCAATTAACTATATTAAAATGTACGTTGCATTTCGAACTGATGTAATGATCTAAATATTGAAAGCAAGCGCATTTCCAAATAGTAATGCCAGTTAGCGAAACATTTTGCAGCATTGATACCCGAACCCGGACCACTTGATTCCGAGTTTGACATTTTAACTACTTGTCTCATTAATTAACTGTTAGCCTATTCGAGCATGAATGATACTTGACGATGATAATGATATATTAAGCAGATTTTAAAGATTGTAAAATCTATTGGCAATTAATTAACAAAATTCTACTTCTCACACAAAATTCTCAAACCCTACACTTTACCCAAAATCTAATCCTAACTTTAATCTTAAACTTAAACCTAACACCAACGCCAACCCGAATCTTAAGAACTAACAGTCGGGACGATTTGTCGGGGCCGATTTGTCGGGACAATATTTTTTACATATATTCGAATTTTTCATATATTACAAGTTTTCCTAACCTGTTACCTAAAACTATTAGAAAATGTGGATCACGCTCTTACATTGCTTACTTATTCATTATTCTGAAAAAAGTCCTGAGGCATTTCATATGAAATCTGCTAAATTGTTGGGGCTTAGCCATCATCTTCCCATGCACATGCCCTGAAGCATTCTGTGAACGCATTAGCATTATCTGTATTGTTATTATTATCATACCTTCTTTTTCAAATAAGCAAATAATATGTGATATTTTAGTTATATTCTTTGGGAGATTCTTTCAATTACATTATTGTATATTGTTTTGTCTTTAGTCTGTTATTCAGTTTTGTAGGCATTTATAAATTAAAGCTGTGTAACCTTGTAATTTGTCGTTATGATTTGCAACGAACATCTAGCCTGCAATATTATCTAATCATTATTTTAATAAAATATCTAAATATCATTTAGATTGTAAAAATATATTAAAATAATTTTATCCGTTCATTTTAGTATCCAGATCATCTAGTAAAAGTGGAGGCGATTTTACAGCCCCCCTCCCCTATTAGATTGTTTAGTAATAGAGGAGTAGGCTTAATATTGCACTCGCCATTTCACATTTTCAATTAAAAATTCCTATTTGCGTAGTTATCACACAATTTTATGAAAGCAGCTTGCTATAATTGTTATCTGATATCTTTTTCAACAATTTGCTAATTTTACTCATTTTTACTCATCCCTTAATTTGAAATAATAAACTTAAAATAAAATTCTTAAATTCTAAATTCTTTGCTTTATTTAACCTTCCAGGCTACTGGCCGCTAGGCATAGTCCTCTGTGACGCCTGGCAAACATGTGACGTCATGCTCTGTACTTCATCCATCATGCACATGTGTACGATATCCATCGACCGCTACATCGGCATACGCAACCCGATGGTAGCCCGGCATAGGTCCTCCTCCGTCGTGGCCGTCAAGATCGGCCTGGTATGGGTCATATCACTCCTAATCGCCAGCCCAGTCGTCCTGCTAGCCACACTTCGACCCCAGGACGTCATGACCTCTGATCTTCTTTGCGGTATCAGTAACCGGCCCTTCTTCGTGTATGGATCACTGGCAGCTTTCTTCGTTCCTCTCGCGATAATGCTCGTAGCTTATTCTCTCTCGATTCGGCTGCTCAGTCGTCAGCTTCAAACGTTATCGTCGGTCGTTCGGAGCGATGAGAACGATAATCGAGGCGATGTCGGTTTGCGTCGATCGAGAACGATAAATAAAAAGAAGAGAAGGTCATCCGGTGAAGATAATAGAAATACCGATTCGAATCAGAATGGAAAAATTGAATCGGTTAAGCCTATGATTCAGAAAACTGTAACTAGTAAGGATGTGGAAAATGAAAAACAAGTCGTTCAGAAATCACACTTTGATCGCGGTATTTTTAATCCGAGAAAAAATAGGATCGCAATGGAAGAGACTGCTCAAAATGAATTTGTAGGAAATGCAAAACATAACTTTAAGGATAATAATTACAAATTATCTGTAGGAACTAAAAAGTATCTAGAATCAGAGAACTCGTTCCAGTTACCACACAAAAATAATGAATTGGATTATCTAATTTCAACTGATCAAATTGCTGAATCAAATATGAATGATTTAGATTGTAATTGTGACCAAATATTATCGAAATATAATCCAGGCAATAATTTGCCTGATATTAACATCACAAATCAGCCTTTAAACAGGGAAACCGATTTTAACATTCAAGAAGACAGTGGCGTTTGTGCAGATCAAAATGTTAAATTAAACACTGGTAAGCGTGACAATGAACTCTTTGCTGAAAATCTCATAAATATGACATCATATGAATGTAATTCAGTCGATCCATCAAACTATTTAAGCCAGAGTCCAGGGATAGAGGAATCAAATGAGAATGCACGAGACGAAGAACATTCATTTATAAATATTGATAATTATTTGCAGGAACAAGCAGACAACTCATTCCAACATAATTCAGAAGATAAGTCAACAATAAATTCACTCGAGAACCTACAAAATAAAGAATCGAACATGATAGTTTGTTGTTTACCTCGGCAAGTTGGAAACTGTTACAATTTGCATAATACAGATAAAGATTTCATTCAGAAAACAATCTCAGATGATCATTCGGTAATTGCAAATAATCATTTTGGGTATTTTTCACCTAAAACTCAACTAGAATCCGTTGATGATGAAACAATAATGAGCTCCCGGCCAACAGTTGAAAGCTTTCTACCAATTGATCAGGAAGTTTTCCAAGACATCGATTTATCTCCATGTTCAATTAATAAACATTGTGCCAAAGAATTATGTATGCAGAATCCAAATGATAATCAAGGATGCCTTACTAGAGATCAGAAAGCATCACTGCCCTTGACTTTATATACAGAAAATGAACATGACATTCCTGTTCAAAATCAATTCATTGAATCTAAGAAATGTTGCATTCCTATGAAAACTTCTAGACAAAAATCCAGCAATTCTTCATTCACATCAACAACCTCCAACCAACCCATAAACCCAATTCGCTTCAGATCCCTCGTTCAGAAACACAGCGCCACATTGCGAGTGGCAGGTATACTAATACTTCGAAGAGATAACCAAAAGGAAGCCGCCATGAATTCCGTTCACACTGAGCGTAAAGCCATAAAAGTCCTCGGCGCCATGTTTGTTATTTTTGTTGTCTGCTGGGCGCCATTTTTCGGGGCTAATTTCATGATGGGCGTCTGCGGTGACACGTGTCAGGTTGAGGCGGCGCTGTTTCGCGCCTTTCTTTGGCTCGGTTATTTATCAAGCACTGTCAATCCAATAGTCTACACTGTTTTTAACAAAACCTTTAGAAGGACTTTCGTTGATTTGATTTGTTGTCGTCAAACGCTGCGCAGAACGAGTCGTGTGCTTTGAAAGCTTATTGTTGATTGATTGAATTTTACTTTATGCGCACATTTTGACTATGTAGCTTCAGATAGAATAATTCCGCTGTGATTTATGGCTGTTTATTTATTATTTTCATAATGCAGGAATCAGTGGTGATTTCGTGGAAACACTGGTGCAATGAGTCTCTCGCTGAGGCATAAAACTGTATATAATAAAACTTATGCTTTGATCATCATGTAATGCGTATTATTTATTTTCTCATTGAATTCAGCATCGTAGTTGTATTATAACTGACTCTCTGTAATTTTAAGATGAAAACCAGCAGTGTTTCGTCTGAGTTTAATGACTCAGTTAGCATTTCACTCTCCCCTCCCCTTATCCTCCACCGACTATATATGTAAATAATGATGAAAACTAAAATATATTAAACGCTCATCAGATCAACTTAGAAAATCACTTTAGCATATACTTATATGAAATGTTAAAATATAGGTCATAGGTATAATAGGCCTATACGTATATAATTATAATAGAGCCCAGTTGCTATAATATAGGGGCTACATATTTTTAGAAATGGAAAAACTTTTCATGACGAGTTTTCACGTCTCCATGTATAGGCCTACGCCCACTTTCACTTATTCTATAAGATACCGCAATGTCTGTTGCAGAAGTCATGCTAATAGACGCAACTTAGTTTACAGAAGCGGCTCCACGAATTTAAGACTGGAGTATGTACCCCGCAGCTCCCATGGTGGCGCCTCGCCAACACCTCAGAGGTAGTGTGTATTGAAAGCTCACTTGACTTCACTCTGCTTAATTTATCGTTATAGTTATATACTTCACATTCCAGATAATTGATATTTATGTAATAGGCTTACAATAATTTTTCATTTAATGTTTTAACAACTAGGAACGGGACCCCTGGATTTGCATAGATGGAACTCTAGAGTTTCACGAAACACACTATTCAAAACCCTGAATTAGTTAATGAACCAACGTAAACTCTACGATAAAAAGTGTATACTAGGCCTATTGTTTAATAAGTCTGCTAATATAAGTTAATCCTAATATAAATGAACTGTGTGCTAAGCTTTTAAAAATAGAAATAAGTCTTGATAAGTATTGATTAAAAATTAGCTAAAAGAGTTATAAAATGCGTATTTCATATTTCGAAAGAGGAAACTGATTCCGAATTTCCGACGAAGTAAATATATTTACAATAATTAAACTGGGGGTACTGGGGGGTACATACTCCTCCAGTTTTTGTGATGTCCCCGCACTGGGGGGGGAGGACAAAATTTGACAAAATCTCAAAAATTGCACCAAGTTACAAAATTTTAGGTAAAAATTGGATAAAAATTCACTTTGACAAAATACATTTTGACCCCCCCCCCCCCAGTCTTAAATTCGTGGAGCCGCTTCTGTAAACTAAGTTGCATCTATTAGCATGACTTCTGTAACAGACATTGCGGTATCTTATAGAAACTGCTAAAAAGCTCTTGAAATTAAAATAACTGCTAAAAAGCTCGTGAAAGGCATATGCCACCTGATTAGATCTATATTAAATTTTGACTGAATTTCTGGTTAACGTAAATTCTTGCTAATGTTGCAATTTACAATTATTATAAATATAATATCATAATCAACAATTATAAATTAATGTCATCATCAATGTCATCATTAAACATTATTCACAAATAAAGTAGAAACACTGAATGAACTCATACACCACCCCCCCCCCCACCCCACAAAAAATCAAAACTAGCCTTGACCTCGCATTTGAAAATAATTTCAAAATTTAAATTTATTTCATTTTTGTAATAAAATAAAATAATCTGTGACAATAAAATTAAATGATTAATAGAAAACTTTCCTAACGAGGGAACCTAATGGTTTAACTTTATTGATTATTATTATGGCCTCGTATATGGACTATATGATGGAACAAGCGAAAGAAATGATTTGGCACGAGCGTGTTTGGCTGCCAAATGATATAACTTGGGGGGATCTCAGCGGTCGGGATATCCCGGGGGAAATCTTTTTACCCAAGGCGAGGGATTTGTGGATAGTGCCATCCCTCGCGCTCGTTCTTTTTATCGCCCGTATTCTGTGGGAACGGTATGAGTTTGAATCTTGAATCTAGCCTGTATATAATTGCCTAATTGACAATTATTAATAAAGTAGTATATTCAGCGCAAAAAATAAAGTTAATGAGGTGTTAATTGATGTCAATATGCCTACTTGGTTGAAAACAAACGCAGGGTGCGATGCACGATTTTATGATGCACGATAAAATGATAGAGATTCAACTTTTAACCTACCTATATTTTACCATTTTAATTGCCTATAGATAAAGTAATAAAATTATGAAGAAAATATAAGAAGCCACTTTGTAATTCGAATATAATAGGCCTATTTAAATTGTGTAGTGCCTTAAATAGATATCTTTGCTTATGTTTACTACAATGAGTAATAGTAATCGAGTAGGCCTAAATATTTTTTCCTCTAGGTCTTCCATTTATGAGCACTATAAATTGACTATCTTGATTAGACAAAATATAACTTTTAATGCTATTATCTAAAATATCGAATTCTACTTAATAAATAAATTCAGAATACATTCACTTGTAACATTTAGATTTATCTGTAAACATTTAGTTAGCATTATAGCATATTGTAATTTTTGTATTCATCAAATAATCTACATTCTGTCAGAAATCTAGCACTACCCATAGGGAAGTATTATGGTGTCAGAGATCGTTTGCCAACGCGATTGATGCCTAATTCAGTCCTTGAAACAGTTTTCAAGATGAACAACAGAGTTCTACCAGGAGGCAAGATGATAGAGGTCTGTTACAGTATGTCATGTTATATTCATAAATTCTGATGCTCTTTGGTGTGATTTATATGAATACTGACAAACTTATATATAACCTATATATATTTTAATATGGTTATAGTCTATACAATAAGAGTTAATAATTGTATATTAAACAGTTACATAGTTTAATCTTTAAATATTATTTATGATCAACAATATTGGATATTTAGCTGTGTGCAATAATCTCTTTAATGAAATTCATCATTCTGTAGGCTATATGTAATCTAAATTATTGTTAATAAGGCGCAATTAAAAGATATCTTTCTTTAATTACTACTGTATTAAGCCAATATTGTTATGAGTTATTTTGTGATGAAGCCCAATTTATATATAGGTTTTTTTATTAGGATAATAATGATACCATTGAGTTTATAATTTTATCAGTTATTGATGTATATTTTTGGCATAGAATCTTTCTTGTCAGCTTGGATGGTCAACGCGGGAGATAGAAAGATGGTGGCGTTGTAGAATCACTCAGTCAAAAATTAGCTCCATGCAGCGTTTCAAAGAAACAAGGTTGTATATTTAAGGGAGACATTATTTGAACGAATTATTGTTTGATGACTCTCTTGTCATCTCTTGGTTTAGGCCTTGTGTATTTCTATTATTAAAATAATGGGATTTGATCTCTAAGGGTATGCCATCATAATTGTTTTATTCATTCATCAAAGAAATGCCTCTTCTAGAGTGTCAAGATGCAACAGAGACAAACAAGTGCTGCATTAACATGAGGTTCATTGACATGAGGTTCATTGACATGAGGTTCGTTGACATGAGGTTCATTGACATGAGGTTCATGACATAACGTTTATACGGTTTATGAAATTGGATTCATGACATTATTAGTGTTATATCTCCTGCTGGAAATAACTTTATGAACCATATGTCTTCTAACTTTTTGTTATGGAATTAGAATTAGTACAGGTAATAATTGCTACATCATTATATAACACCATTGACATGACGATTTTTGTTTTCATGTGTCATTGTTAGTTTTCTTATGCTATTTTTACAGTTGGAGATTCATGTTCTATTTCTGCATATTTTGGTATGGCATCTTTGTTCTCTACGATGTAAGATATATATATATTTATTTATATATTTCTTAATTCCATAATTACAAGTTCAATTAGTCAAAGTTTGCGACTAGATTTAAAATGTAAAGAACATATACAGTAAATATTTATTTTTGGCAATATTTTGTCAGAAAATTTATCATTAGCATTAATTAGTTTAAATAGATGCTAATGTATACCAACATGAGGTGATGATTTCAATTGTATATTGAACTATTTCTTAATTATATATATTTATAGAAATCGTACTTTTGGGATACGCGTCACTGCTTCTACGACTATCCACTGCAGGTTTATTTCTCATCATACTTACTGATGATTCTTTAATGTTTATGGAAATGTATTGTGAGTTTTCTACTGGTTCTCAAGAATCTCAAGAATCAAATGAAAATTTGTACTTAAGATTAAATTCAACTTGTTTATTTTATATTTTTCTGTAATCAGTAAGTAAAAACGCATGAAACATGCGTGTTATCTTTGAGATGCTTGTAAATTAGAAAATTAATAATAAATTAGAATTCAAGATAATAAAATTTTATAGATTAATTTTAAATATTTATAAGTAGCCTTTGACATAATTTTTCAAATTATTTTAAATATTGCCAAGTTGCTACTGTTCATTCCTGAATTCATTAGTTGACAATCTATAATTTGATGATGTACCAAATATGCTTCCATCCTTCTCTCCCCTTCTTCCACCCTTTGAAAAAATTATACTGAAGAATGAGTTTCAAATTAATAGAAAATGTTGTAAATGATTAATAAATTCTGTACAAAATGGTGTAAAAATCCCCTCAAAAATTGCTTTACCAGTTTAAAATAATTAATTTTTATATAAAAAATATACAAATTACAAGATTTACATCAAAAACCATAAAGATTTGGCAGTTAGAAAGTAATAAACATATCTTTGAAACTAAAAAAGATGAGTTTATTAACAAAATATAGGCCTATCAATGCAATTTGACATTATGGAAGAAATATAAAAGTTAGTATCTACTATTTATTCACAGTATACAGAAAGTTAATAGTTTGAACAAGTATTGCAAATAATATCTTTGAATAGTTTAAACTAATATTGGAAATAAAAATGATTTTATTTTCAATAATTCCGTGGATTGTCTACTGAAGTTGCTTTTCCTTAGCATGTGCCACCTGACATCTACTGGTACTACATCATAGAACTGAGCTTCTACACATCTCTACTAATCTCTAGTTTCATGGATATTAAACGTAAAGACTTTCTTCAGATGATTGTTCATCATATCATTACTCTTACACTGGTGCTCTACTCATGGTCTGTTAATTGTGTTAGGATCGGTGCACTTATTCTCTGTTTGCATGATACAGTTGACAGTTGGATGGAGGTATGCATTTTTCTATTTTCTAATTTGACAGGTTATTAAATTTAGAAAAATTGTTGCAATTCTGTTGAATATTGTAGAGATTTTACTATCCATTTATTGATTTTTAAACCTAAGTGAATAATATAGGACCTATATTTCTGTAGATATTATAAGTGTTGTTAGATTTGTGTGTTTGTTTTTAAAGGCAGCTAAACTGATGAAATACTGCAAGCATCAAACACTCTGCAACATCTTTTTTGTTGTATTTGTGATCCTCTGGTTTATTACTCGTCTAATCATTTTTCCTTTCTGGTGAGAAAGACTGACAATTTGTTAATTTAAGTATTATTTATTGTTCTTCCAATGTAACAAAGAAAAGTATGGCTATTGTCTTGTATTTTAATTCTATATTTACACAAAATAAAATTACATGTTCAATGTTATTATTCTGGTTCCTGAAAAATACCGTTTAGTGATTGTTACAATTATTTTAAGTGATTGTTTCTATTATTAGTAGGTTTGTGTTGGAACCTGTATGTTATCTTCTTTGACTTATCTCATAGTTATGACATTTAATGTTTATTGTCTATCATTGAATTTTCATTTTGTGTTGATGTGATGATTAGCAGTATGCAAATTATTTTAGAGTATACGTTAGTTTACAATGATTTCTTGTTGATATTCCATGGCCATTTTATAATAATCAGAGATTTTGAAAGTTTTGAATCATTCAGTTTTCAACAAACGAATTATCATTCATTTCTTAATATCAATTGTTTAGATTTGAGTTACATATCAAAATGCTTTAAGGAAACCTGCCCCATTTTACCTCTCTCCAATGTCAATCCATAAACTTTAATTAGATCTGCTTTTGTATATACTAGAAAGAATACTAAACAATTTAAACCTTGGGTTAAATTGTTTATCTTCTTTATAGGTTGATTTACTCTGCATATTTTGAGAGTCAGGAAATATTAGGTTTCTTCTTGGGCGCTCGTGTATGTTCATTTCTTCTGTGTGTACTCTTTGTGCTACATATCCACTGGTTCTCTATCATTTTGCGAATGCTATACTTGTATATCATTAAAGGAAAGGTTTGCATACTTTGATTGCTTAAGAAATTAAAATAAATTCAAGGTTTATGTGAGTTTTCAGTTACATAGAAAAATTATTTATTGCACTGTGTTAAGAGTTAAAGATCTTCATTACTTTCGATACATTCAGTTTAAAAAATTGTCATTAATTGGCCTTATTGTGTTGATGTGATATAAAACAGTAACAAAAGAACTATTAAAATTCGTGCATAATTTTTGCTGGATAGTTGAGCTTTGTATTATTTTTCTAATTTCTAATGATATACTTTGAAATTAACTTCTAATCGCTTTTGCAAAGTACTCAATAATATTGTAAATAACTGTGATCTTAATCTACTAGAATGATCATTTTATTAAATAATGAAATTAATAATAAATTTGTTAAATAACTCATATTTAAACCACTGATTATTAAAGAATGAAATTGCGGTTAATTTCCGCATGGCACAGGTGGAGAAGGATGATCGCAGCGAATCAGAATCTGACAACATGGACGATGAGACAAAGCATGACTCTGATAGGTTTTCACTACAACAAGAGCTGGCCTATCATGCGAGAGATAGTAATCGTGATTTGATGATGTCAACTAATGATTTCATCCAATCAAACGGACGCACTAAGATATTGCCGAGTCAGAAACAATGCATATAAGTCAATGAGATTAGTCAATTCTATTGACTCACCTTCTATCTAATTATAGTATGTCAATGCTATTGACTTACTACAATTTAGAGTATGTTTGTAGTTGTTTAAGTTAAGATGGTGTTTGGTTGATTTGTGAGTTTTTTGTTGTTGCAAATTTTATGATGTTATTTGTTTTGTTGTTTCAGTCGTTCTCCTGTAAATTATGAGCAGGATTGGATTCATTGTTTTTAGTATAAGTATTATACTGGTCACAGAGTTGTATGCGTTAGTTATCCTTTGAATCTGATTGCAATTTTGTCTTAAGCTGTTTATTTAGATGAGATTTAATATTAGCATTTTGCAATTGTATGTAATTTTATTTTAATTTTAAAACAATAAACAACGTTGCACTTTACTAAGCATTCATAAGTAGTGCATTGTTGTATTTGAAGTGTGACAATGTAATGTGATTTTTGTTTTGTTTTATATTTATTGTATAATATATAGTTTAATTTATAATGTAGAATTGTATATCATTTTAATATAATTTTAGTGTAATTTTAATAGTTAAAAATTTATCAGTATAACATTGAATTAGACAAATATTGACAGTAGAGAGTGACATGGGGACAGGATATCGTCCCCATCCCCACCCCGCATTTGTTAGTTTGTCCTTGTCCCCATCCCATCCCCGCAGACTCTCCCCATCCCCACCCCATCCCCGCAGACTCTCTGCCCGCCCCACCCCATCCCTGCAGAATATATGCAAATTTATATTAACAAATTTTAAACTAACTAAAAAACCTAAGAAAGACTATAACTATAAGAAACATTTGATGTATACCAGTTTACAATATGTCATACCATCTAAATGAGCCTGCTGAGTCATTCAATTGCATGCTGCTATGTCATTCATTTGAATCATTGCTACGTCTGTGACTTAAAATAAAGCGCTATTATCTATAGTCCCCATTAACGCGGTATTAAAGCTACCACTGACTCCATTACCGCGGTATTATCGTCACCTCTGACCTTATTACCGCAGTAATACCACGAGGAGTACTCCCCATTACCGCGGTATTACCGCGGTTTACCGCGGTATTACCACGGTAACCATCCCCATGTCACTCTCTACATTAAAGCACAAAATTTTCAAAATAAACTTTCGGACATAAAATTTCTGATAGAAAATGACATTTCGGAAATAGCGTTTATCAAATCCACGTTGTGTAATACGGTCTTTAATAATGCTTAATCTAAACGCTCAAGTAGACTATGTACTTGCAGATGTAAACAACTCCGCTGCAGAAACTTTTTAAAGCCAGTGAAATTAAATATGTTAATATGATATTTAACAGATATTCTTTTTGGATAATTAATCATTCAGCCTCTAGGCTTATCGTCTTTTTTATCCAAATAAGCACCTGTCTGCTAATGAAACTACATTGCAATAAGTGCTAAACAATATAACGATGCAAATAAATGGTGCAATACAATTTTTGCTTATGAACCTGTGCCTTGGACTAAGTAATAAATTAATAGCATTTGTAGGCCTATGACTGAAATATACAACAAAATACACAAAAAAAATCATTGGCATAAAATCTATGCTTAGATAAATATTAACAATAAATGTTTAGAATCTGTAGACCTACTATTCAATAAGGCTATTAGACCATGTTATTTTGAGCACGTAAATAATAATACCATTTAACTAAAACATCATGTTCAAATAATATATTAATAGGTATAATTCGAAAATACAGTTTACATTACGACACAAAACGTAGCTCAGAATGCCGCCCCCCCCCCCCCTTTTCGTCTAACACCCCCCAATAAAAGTCCTTAATGCACTCAAAAGTCATACTGGCTTTTGAGAGACAAGCATCAACATAGTATGAGCTGTATAAGGCCACTCTTTAGGCTTAGCCTAACTTAGGAATGATAAAAAAAAAATACAATCGTTTAATATAACATGACAACCGCACAGTTATTACAAGATATAAAGTACATGAAGGTCTATACGAAATACAGACATTGTGCTAGTGTGGCCGTCAACGCATGGGCGCCATAGGCAGCCGGATCAGTTACACACATAACACTGCCCTGTCCGATGAAACACCTGGCCAACACGGTGTCACGCGGTAGCATTAATATTTTTTTATATTTTAACATTTACTTTATATTTTGTGAATAAAATTTTAATTGATAATTTTCAAAGTATTGACCCAACCCACTATATAGATTTGAACCCACTATTCGCCGGTTGATAGGCAGACACTCTATCAACATAGCTACCGCGCTCGGACATAGCGCCTGTGACTGTAGAGACTGTGGGGAGGGTGTGAGGGAAGTAAAGGCCGAGAAAACGATCGTTCTATGTCGCAGTTATAGGCCTAAAATTAACAAAACACAAAAGCGGTACCACACAAAAAAGCACTAAAACAGTATCAAAAGGCAGTAATACACAAACAAATTATTTATTTTTTTGCTTTATTTTGATTCTTCTATTTAATTTTCCTTTATGAATCTAATATATACATTAGGGTTATAACTTTTTAATTTTTTTTAAAATGAATTATTTCCTGTATCATAAATCGATGAACTTTTGCCTAACAACATTGAAAAAAAAACTTATTTGTTAAAATTGCTGAAAAAGGTCACCCCTGGAACAAAAGTTCGAATCGGTAATATCGCCGTACACGGTCTACAGTCTTCTGAATAGTCTGTAATGGGCATCGGGGTAGTCCTTAAATTGTGATGAAAATTTTGTAGTTGTCGGTTACACCCTAAGTTTTGCCATACGATGAGAAAAATATTAACAAAATTCAAGATGATATGACTATTGGTCATTGACCAATGACCAATTGGTCATTCTAAGGCGTGCCTCACAGAGTATGAAGTTTATAATGCGATGTCAAAATACCGCGTGTAGTGAAAGCCGATAAATTTCAATCGTAGTAGTAGTTTGAGCTACCTTTTTTAACGAATGCAGTAATAACTATAACACTTGACGATAATCTAGTAGTGCTGTTGAATGCATAATATGCGAATGAAGCAGGAGTTAAAACTGTTCTTCAGGTGACTTTCACATCAAGGTAAGACTATGTTAATTATACTGTGTGTTTGGACTTGAGTGAGCGGTGTATGGACTAAGGCCAAACCTAATAGGTAAACGAGTTTTAGTGGTGATAGTTTCTGATTACACCTTTGCCAATTCACTTACTAGTTCAAAATTTAATTTTGATTTAAAATATGATTTTATTTCTAAAATTTATTTCTATCCTATATGGAACAAAGCCCTTGGGTATGACCTGGTTTGTTATGATTTGC